>OY744510.1:606373-766904 GCA_963556185.1 Pseudopediastrum boryanum | reverse complement strand
TTCTAATTGTTTGTCTCTCAGGAGCTAGCTCGCTTATGGGATTGGCAGCACCGCCGAGTGTCTCTTGGCCTCCCACCCGACCTTCCCCATACCGCCACCACCACCACCAGCAGCAGCAAAACAGCAGCATCTAATGACCCATCATCATCAGCAGCAGCAGCAGCAGCCGCCACTGATGGAGTGAGTGATGACGTAATGGCTCCACCACCACCGCCCTCTGGTGGCAAACGACAGCAGTTGGATGAGTTGCGGAAGATCCATGATATCGTTAGGGGACAGAGGATGGGGTTTCCGAGGTTCAGAGAGATCCGCGAAGGACAAGGTATGTGGATGATTTTACTTTTTTAATTGTTTTTTACATATTTTTTTATGGTATTTGGGGTAGCATTGTATTTTTGGCACTGATGGAGTGAGTGGTGAGGTAATGGCTCCGCCGCCGCCACCGTCTGGTGGCAAACGGCAGCAGTTGGATGAGCTTCGGAAGATCCATGATATCATTAGGGGACAGAGGATGGGGTTTCCCAGATTCCGAGAGATCCGCGAAGGACAAGGTAAGACATATGTGTGTAGGGGGTTGACGAGTGAGTTTGTAATCGCACACGGTACCGAGCGACCGACATTGGGGGAGCCTAGAAAGTATGAGTCATGTCTTACACTGGCAGGGATTACCGGTTTTGGCCACACTTGGCCTTCATCAGATCCCAAATGCACAAGACAATGCATGGGGATATATCCTTTTTAAATGGCCACCAGGACACCAGAGCAAGGCTTGCATGCTTTCGTCACCAGACTAGTGACACGCAAACCCAGGGTTCAAGAAAATGAAATGAACAACAGCAGATGCAGCTGCCAAACATCCCACAGCTTGCCAGCCAGGTAAATAGTTGCAGTTTGTACACGCGCCCATGCCCACCGTGTAGGCCGCTGCCGTGCGTCAAACTCCGTCACCTGCGGGGTTCAGGGCCAATCTCTCTGGACCCAGGGTTCATTAGGGTTGACATTGAGCTTCCGGCTGCGCAAATTCGCTCCGCAGCCCCGTTGTGGTCTCTATGGGGTGTGTAAACATCAGCGCGAACCAAGCGTAAACCTAGGTTCCTGCTCTTCTTGAAGGACACCAAAGGCTTCTCTGGTATTTAAGCCTGTAACTCACGATGCTCCATGTACAACTCGTGCAATTGTGTAACTTTGTTAAGTATTTTCAGGTCTTATTCTTGATGTATTTGTTAAGGCTGGGGATGAGGTGCAGATAGATAGTAGATATCTCAAAGTAGCAGCTAGAGAGACGGAGCCATAGTTATTTGTTATAAAGGATAGTTATATGTTATGTCAAGAAGCAGAGCGGAAGTGAAGTCATGTTCTAAGTTTACTAGAAAGTGTCTAGCCCCAATACGCGAACTTGCAATGACTGGACAACGGCAAGCAACCCCTATCGAATCTCAGTGAAAATTGGGGCGCAGATCGCTACAGCTATCTGACATGCTTCGTTCTTTTGTCTTTGCAGTTCTCAAGCACCTCTATACCCCCAAGTACCTTGAGGACGACATGTTCCTAGCCAACCACCCTTCCCTACTAGATAACAACAGCAGTAGCAGCAGCACTAGCAGCAGTAGCAGCAGCAGTAGTAGCAGTAGTGGGGCACTACAGCCACTAGACCCAGAGGACGTAGCAGAGCAAGCACGGGCAGCAGCGGCAGCAGCAGTGTCTGGTTTCGGGGCGGGTGACGGTGGGGGTGACACTCAGGTGACATGGGGTAACTTGGCCCTGCTGGATGACAGTCAGTTGAAGCAGCAGCTGCTGGATAGGCTGGTGAGGAAGGTGGCACAGAAGTATGGGAGGCCAAGGTAGGGTTTAGGGTTTTAAGGGGTGTGGTTTGGTGTGTAGGGTTTTAGGGTTTAGGGGTGGGGTTTAGGGTAGCGAAAGCTTTTGGCGGCTACTATGGCAGGATGGGGGCAACAGCTGCTGGATAGGCTGGTGAGGAAGGTGGCACAGAAGTATGGGAGGCCAAGGTAGGGTTTAGGGTTTTTTGGGGGGTGTCCAGTGTTGTAGGGGTTTGGGTAGGTTGTCCAGTGTTGTAAGGTTTTAGGATAGTGAAGACCTTGACAAGTATCAGGAGGGTGGCACAAAACATTAGAGGCCAAGGTAGGTTTTAGGGGTTCTTGGGGGGGTTTCCACTGCATAGGGTTCAGGGTTTGAGGGTGTTGTTTCTGGTTAAAGTAAATCATTCCTATCCACCTTATTGGTTTGTCTGATTAGATTCAAATTAGATTATTAGGTTTGATGTTGGTTAGGGTGAATTAGATGTCATGGTTTATGTAGGATTCCGTTGAGCATCTGCTAACTAAACAGAGGCAAGGAGTTAATTGCTGGTCTGCCAAGTCTCCTACATACATCCATAAGCTGACACGTGTAATATTTTTTAATTCTTTGGAGCGAAAAGTGCTTTGACCGAAGACGGTTGCTTTCTGACCTCAATTGACCGCATTGACCCCCATCTCCTTCGGCCTGTTTTGGGGACTTGGTTGGGTATCCTGAAAGACTTGAAGAACGGCAACAACATAACCAGAGTCTGCATAATGGGCTATTAGAAATTGAAATGTGCCTTCTGTTTGACTTTCTTATGCAGCAAATTCAGTTTGACCGACGACGGTTACATCTTTGACCTCGGCGTCCGTCCCCCCACCCCTACCTTCGACCTTCTCACGGACTACCTAGAAGTCAAATACGCAGACGTCCTGCTCCGAAAAGACGCCGTCAAAACCCTAGAGCGCAGATTCCAAGCCAGCAAGCTCGCAGCATCAGGAGAAGCAGCAGAAATGCCCCCCGCAGCCCTCACCGCTACCCCCCAGTTATCTGCAGCAGAGCGGGAGGGGTTAATTCAGTCGCTGGATGAGATGTTCGCAGCAGGGGGGAATGATGGGTTTAAGGGGTATCGCCATGCGGTGCAGGGGTTGTATTCTGAGGGTTTTATATCGTGGGGGGAGCTGCAGGCGTGCTGGGGGGCAGCGGAAGCCAAGCAGCTGGAGGAAATGGCTGTAGCAGTTGAGAAGGAGGAAGCTGTAGCACCTAGTGACACTGGTGAGTAACTGGGCAATTATCGGCATGATTTTGATGGCTGGGGGTGGTTCTGATATGGCTTTTCAGAGATTGTGCAGTAGCAGCGAAGGTGCTTAACAACAAAGATTGCAGCAGAATGGGCTTTAGCAGCAGAGGAGCAGGAGAGTGACAGCACCTAGTGACAGAGTGCAGTCACCGAGAAATCGTTGGCATGTACGTTTGGGGGGAGAGCTTTTTACAGATGCTGTTCCAAAGTATGCCATAGCAGTAGTACTGGAATTTGGATGTAACTTGTCTTGTTCCTCCTCAATTGCTGTAGATCGGGCCGAGCTGTTTGACTTGTTGACCGGTCAACAGCAGCTGCTACCGTCCATTGACCACACTGCTACAGCCACTTCCAGCAAAAAGCAGCAGCAGCAGCAAGAAGAAGAGGAGAAGGCAGCGCGGGCCATCTGGGAGGCTGCGGCAGCTAAGGTGCATGCTACAGCTGCTACTGCTGCTACTGCTGGTGCTGATGCTACAGCTACAGCAAGGTAATCATAATGCAGAGTCTGGATGTACGGAGGGCAGAGAAAGCCCCTATATCATATGTTCTGTGTAACAATATAAAATAAGGGTTTGAAGGCCGTGCATCATGCTTGACATGAAACATGAAAGGTCTGGGTAGTTGTGGTGGTTGGGGGCGGTTCGGGGGCCGGCAGCAGCAAAGTGTCACTGCGTAAGTCCGTAAGTTCTCGGTGATGTTTTCTGACAAGGAGATGTTATTGCATTTGAGATTTCTTGATGTGCTTTGGCTTCTTGGCATGTGACAATAGTAAATTGAAGCGGACGTGGACAAATAATGAAGTGCATTCTGTCACATTGCACGTTGTTATCGCTGATGATCAAACCTGTTTGACCTGCTACTGCTGCAGCCTTGGTCAAACCATCAGCTTTGACCAAGCACGTGACCACTGGCAGCAGCTGCTACAGCTAGCAACAGTCAACGCCCCACCAGGGTCAAACTTCCCCGCCTTTGAAGAGCTACTGCTGTCTAGCAGCAGCAGCAGTAGCAGTACTACCCCCAGCAGTGATGGCAGTAGCAGTAGCAGCGGCGTTAGCAGTACCAAGAGCAGCAGGAAGGTGCAGCAGCAGCTGAAGCATTTGCAACGTGCGCTACAGCAGCTAGGGTTTAAGCAGGAGCCTGAACAGCAGCAGCAGCAGCAGCTAACACATACTGCTACTGCTGCTGCTCCTGGTACTGCCAGCAGCACCACCAGCAGTAGCAGCAAGGCAGCAGATGATTTGGTCGAAGCTCTAGTGACTGTAGCCTCTGGTCAAACCCTCGGTCAAGCAGTAGCAGGAAGTTTGACCGTGGAGCAGCTGCTCAAAGCCCACTGGGAGCAGGTCAGCAGGGCTCATCTAAACCCTAAAACCCCAAAGTGGAGGGGTCCAGCCTGGGAGGAGATGTGGCGGCTGATGAAACAGCTGGCGGCAGCTCATGATCTCAGATCATCATCATCAGTGACGGCTGCTGCTGCTGCTGGTGGTGGTGATGAGGGGAGCAGAAATGGGTCGGCAGTAGTAGCAGGAACAGGACGAGGAGGAGGAGGTGGTAGTGGTTGGGTGTTGGATGTTGCCAGCTTACAGGACAAATACTTGGATGAGATGGGGGTGACACCAATTACCCCGGCTCCATATCCAGGTATGTAATGGGTTGAGTGGGAGGTGTAGTGGCATAGGGGTTAAGGGCGTACTGGGGTTTAGGTAGTGGAGGTTGGCACACTCAGTGGAGTGATGGGCTTTGTTTATGGAAAGCTTGACGGCTTTCTAGATGTGACCAGCTTACAGGACATGCATTGTTCGACTTTGCTGTTCTGCTTAAGAGCCTGAGGTGCGGGGCTCCTGGTCCGTTGTGAAATGCCATAGCAACTTTATCACTGTTATTGTTATACGTGAAGCGTTGCAGAGTCGTCAACAACGCTTAAGCTCAAGAACTGCTTGCGTGCTCCTGTAACCAGGTGTGCGGGTCTTGTTTCGTTGGATGCAGCGCTTTGTCTTCCATGCTGCTGCTGGTAGTGAAGTGCCTTTAATAAATGTCTCCGCGTGCTCCCCCTTACTACTCCTTCCTCAAGTCCCATCCTGCGAAAGCATCCCAATTGGTCTAAGAAATTGCTTTGCATCCTTTGGCCAGGTGCTCGCCGTCTGTGGCGTTGGACACAGCCGTTTATCCTCCATGCTGCTGCTGGTAGTGACATGCTTGCAAGAGTTTCTTCTCCAATGGTCCCTCGTTACCTGCATCTCCTGTTTTGTGTCTCAATCCCAACTTCTGGTGTCTATGTTTTCTCTTGTGTTGCCCCTCATTCTGACCTAGAAATACAACTCCTTGACCTGAAACTGCTTGTACTGCACCGGGTTCTTTTTTTTGTACCAGGTGCTCGCCGTCTGTTGCGTTGGACGCAGCAGTTTATACTCCATGCTGCTTCTGGTAGTGACATGCTTGCTACACTTTTATTCGTTATCTGTCATTTAGGCCTCCTAAGCACCCCCTCCTTCTTTTGGAGCTATTTTTTTCGACTGCATCTTCATGCACACGTTTCACCTTTCGCCCCTCCGCCTAAATTGTGGGTCCTGCATGCCCCTTTTCTGTAACAGGTGCTCGGCGTTTGTTACGTTGGACGCAGCGCCTTATTCTCCATGCTGCTTCTGGTAGTGAGGTGCACCCTTCCGAGGCCAAGGTGTCTGTTGCTGTTAACATGTGGGAGCTAGGCCAGGAGGTGGGGCTGGAGGGAGAGGCACTGAGACATCTAATTGCTGTGGCAGGACCAAGGTAAGAGGGTTTAAGGTTCATCTTTTAGCATTTTTGGAGTGAGAGGCTGCCAAACAGGGCTAGGCCAGGAGGTGGGGCTGAAGGGGGAAGCATTGAGACATCTGATCGCAGTGGCAGGACCAAGGTAAGGGTTTTGCTGGGGTTTAGGGGATTGCGTGTTAGTTAAGTGTTTAGGGTTTAGGCCAGGAGGTGGGCCTGGAGGGAGAGGCATTGAAACACCTGATTGATGTCGGTGGCTGGACCAAGGTAAGGGGTTTAGGTAATGAGGTTTAGGGAATTGATGCTTGTTTAGGGTTTAGCATTTACGTCAGGAAGTGGGGCTGGAGGGGGAGCCATTGAGACATTTGATTGCAGTGGCAGCACCGAGGTAATGGGTGCTGGGTTTTAGTACATTGATGCATGTTTAGGATTCAGCAGTTTGGCGGCTGGAGGGAGACGCATTGAAACATCTGATTGCTGTGGCAGGACCAAGGTAAGGGGTTATGGGGTTTAGGGAATTGATGCTTGTTTAGGGTTCAGCAGTTTGGCCGCTGGAGGAAGACGCATTGAAACATCTGATTGCTGTGGCAGGACCAAGGTAAGGGGTTATGGGGTTTAAGGTCTATGAGCGGAATCTTAGACCCCAGTCTTAACACATAACCTTAGACATGATTATCTGCTATGGAACATTACTTAATGGCGTAGTTATCAGGGTCTAAGATACTTGTCTAGGATTTAGGCTAGGAGGGTGGGGCTGGAGGGGGAGGCACTCAAAAATATGGTTGATGTGGCGGGGCCAAGGTTTAGGGTGTTGGGTTTTAGGGTTCAACAAATGTCAAAGCTTAATGTTGCCATCACTAGCAGATGTATCTAGGCCAGGAGGTGGGACCCAGGAAGGGGAGGCTTTGAAACGTCTAATTGATGTGGCGGGGCCAAGGTAAGGGTTTAGGGTTTAAGATATCAGTCAAGGGCTTAAGCCCAGAGGTGGGGCTGGAAGGGGAGGCACTGAAACCTTTCACTGCATTGGGAAACAGCCGTGCGGTTTAGGGAATGATATACTGGTTTAGGGTTTAGCGTTTAGGCCAGGAGATGGTGCTGGAAGGGGAGGCACTATTGAAACATCTGACAGCAGTACCAGGACCAAGGGAAGGGGTGCTAGGGCCTGAGGGTGCCTCCCTCTCGTTGCGGCATAGGGTGTTGATCTCTGAACATGCGATTTACCCGCTTTTTTTACCTAGATTCTAGCGCAATGCTGATGATTTTCTATCAGATTGGGAACTTAGCACGGTAGTGTTCGTTTACCAGGACTGCTCTTTAGATTGCAGGCAGGGATAAGAGCTGTTGGATTCAGATTTAGGTAGAGAGAACTACGCAGGGAAGGGGGAAATCTGTTCTTGCATACGTTAAGGGAGCTGGTGATGTGTATATATCTGCTATGTTGGGGCTCGCCTTGCTTTGACCCAGGTTATGGTTTGTGCTGCCGTGTTTCAGGTATGATTCCAAGTCCCATGACCTTGTGATCACAAGTGACCGCTACCCCACCCGGGAGGAGAACAGGCGCTGGTGTTGGGAGGTGCTGCAGCGCATGATAGCAGAAGGACATAGGTGGCAACAACAACAGCAGCAGGGGCAGAATTGAAAGGGGTGCCAGCAGCAGCAGCAGCAACAGTAAAGGTGGCAGGAGCAACAGGGGCAGCAGCTAAAGAAAGAGTAGAAGTGGTGACATGAAGGAGTTTATTGCCTATTGAGCTACAGGTATGGGATTTTGACCCCAGTGTGTTTGGTCATTTTGACAGAGCTGTCTTCTGTCCAGCCAAGCCTACTTTACCGATCAACACAATTTCTGGTAGGGGGATGGTGGTTCCTTCTGGCTGGTACACTAGCCTCAAGGAGAGGCAGGAGGTGGTGTTGGGAGGTACTGTAGCGGCTGATAGTCGGAAGGACACAAGGGGCAGCGGCTGTGGGAAGGGCAGCAGAAGGGGGTAGGTGGCAGCAGCAGTGTTCTTTTGGCGAGGCGCCAAGACTCTTGAGACACTAAGGGCTATCTCATGGCAGCATGTGAACGTCTTACAGCGAGTTAATAGGGCTCTTGCTACGTGTTGGCTACATTCCCTTGTTTGCTGGAAGCTAACTGGGAGCAGGCGTATCTTATCTTGCCTCTGTGCGTGGTTGCTGACGTGGAGCCGGGCAAGTACCAAAGATCCCATGGACCATCAATTCCCCCGGCCGGTTAGTAACCAGTGTTGCTGGTACATATAATACAGCTGGAAGTATGGAAGCTTCATTGGAGGACTGAGCTGGGCACCCAGGCCGAATTGTTCACGCTTCGATACAGCGAATGACGCATGGACGAGCGCAATGTGAGTTTTGGTTTCAGGCTGGCATAACATTGAATCTGAGCCGCATGGGCTGCTGCTTAGAGGCCGTTCAATTTCGTCGAGTCTCTTTTAGCACGATCTTACAATAACACGCAACAGACGGCCACAGAGCATCAGACGGCCATTTGCACTGATACTTAGCTGCCAGCAGACAACAAGATAATGCTATAAGACGCGCTAGAAGCGTCCATCGTGCTGAATTGCCTCCTCTCGAGTATTTAGCACGATGCTCCGAAATCGAGTTATGGCGGTTTGCGGTTTAGTTTGCCACCTGACGCGCGATGCACGATCCGCGACGCGCGATGCACGAACACTTAGTTCCATGCAGATCGATGCATACAAGGTTAGAACAGAGCATGCAGCACGCCCAGAGGTGTAATACGAGTTCCCAGCGCTTACTGCCCTCGCGGGAGCTTCATGGCGATGCCAATATAGGACCTGTTGTGTATAGGCATCGGCTCTCCACACATCCTGCTCGCCTTATGGACGCGAGATCGTAGTTTCTGCTCTCCACTTGCATGCCACTATTGCTTATTACTACAAAGACGTGTCAGAGGCACGAAAGCAGGGCTTGCTTTCCGATTTTGCGGATTGCAATTACCAATTACCAATTACCAAATGGCCCTGTCAAAGCAGGGCGCCGGTGGGGGCAGCGCCACCCACAAGGAGCCAACTTAGGCTCCAACGGCATACTCAAGTTCCTGTCCAAGCTGAAACAATGGCTGCCACCAGCCCCCCCTAAATCCCTTGCTAGCCAATGTATGTCAGGCCAGCCCATTTCGACTTGCCATGTGCTGACCAGTTGACCCAGTCAACAGCAAACCAAGCAGTTTTATGCCTTGCTCAGGGCTATCGCGCGTATCGCGCTTTGAAGTGGCAAACTAAACTGCAAACCGCCATAATCGGTTCCGGCGCCAAGTTTTGGGCAGTGCCGAAAGGGCGGCACTAGCCCTTCGCGTAAACTCCTTCGAATATGACGATTTAAACGGGCAAGGTGTTAGTATGGAAACTCGGAAGTCCAGTCGGAATCCAGTGCGCCGCCAGAGGTAATAAAACCCTAATGTTCCAACTAGGGTTTTATTACCTCTGGCGCCGCTAAGGGGGCCCCGAAAGTGTTCTGTACATCTGCCAGTTTGCAAGGTTGCTTGGCAACTCAAGCGCATTACAGTGTACCAAGCGCCAGACCTATTAATCATTCCCTAACGCTGACAATCCGTGATGGCGGTGCCAGCTGAGAGCTTGCAGGGTGATACTTCTCTCAACTACTTCTGGCCCGCATGGCACGCTATCTGCTGCCTGCTGGATGCGGTGTTCGACATTCTTGCCATTTACGCCTATTTCAGCGGAGCAAGCAACCCAGATGCGCTGTGCCGGTTTGTGTATAGGGATGATGAGGTGCCGAAATATGAGGTGTGCATGAGGGACCAAAGCCTTCTGTACACCATTGCTGGAGTTACTGCAGCAGCTTTTTTCATCATTGGCTGTGTAGCGCACGGCGTATGCTCGTATCAGCATTCACGGAGCTGCTTAGCCTTCATGCGCGGCATGCTCTTGCTGGGCCTGCCGTTGCAAGCATACAGGGCACAGAAATACAAAAGAGAAGGGAAGACAGAGGACTACGAGGTTGCGGATCGGTACATACGATGTCATAGGCTTGTGGAGATGGCGACGGAGGTGCCACAGACGTGCTTGTCTGTCTTCGTCTTTGTCTTCTCCATCAAGCTTCGCAGGGTGGGAGGCCTGTGGCTGACAGATCCCAGCAGCTCCTCAGTGCAGAGGCTGCTGCTTCTCATGAACAGCGTGGTGGGAGTCACCTCTTGCTCCTTTGCCTGTTCTGACTACCTTGTCTCAGGGACCAAATCCTTATGGTCCTGGCCACCCCTTGGAAGTACGACGTATAAAACTGTGCTTGTCTGGATTGCATTTATTGCATGTGGGGCCAGCATGACTTCACATGCTCTAGTGTACGTTCTCCTTGCAAGTAGCTTCAAGGTCTACCTTCTTCTGCTGCTGCTTGTGTGGTTCATCGGTGGCTTCATTGCATATGGAAGTTGCTCTAGGCAAGCCCTCCCCTCTCTTGGGCATGCGTATCTCACTGTCCTCCTGAGCTTCCCAGGATACGCAGGCAGGAGGGACAGTTCTCAGAAGTGCAGAGGGTGGGCCTGGATCCCTGCTGTTAGCCTGGCTCTCCTATTTTCTGCCGGAGCTCTTTCCATAGCCTTCACCCAAATCATAACCCACTGGTTCACAATTCAATTTGATGATGATTTATTGTGGAAGGATGAGAGGATGCCCATGTGGAAGTTGCCTGAGTTTAAGAGCGAGCCCATACCTGTTCCCTTTGATTTCGCTGCTCAATTCTATTTCAAGCAGCAGCGCGGCGTGCATGGTGGAGGGGATGCAACCAGCAGTTTGTTTGGCCTTATACTACTAATAGCAGCAAGTCTGGAAGTCCTGGCCTTTGTTTCTGCTTGTGTGTTGATCCGCCGCCGTCAGGACAATTGAAGCAAAGTGCAGCACAACAAGGAAGCTAATGGGTCCAAGTAGAACGGAGGAGGTCTTCCACACTGGGCAAGAGTGATGCTTGACAGGGCAGTTGTAGGGTCAGATGGGGGACACACTGGAGGTTTTGGGTGCTTTCCTATCAGCTGCTGGCCCTCATGTTTGGCATTTGTTGGCATTTATAGATGGTTGCATACCATGTCGCATGCATCTTGTCTGTTGCACCATCTTGCCTTTGTTGAGGCTGCCGTTTGAGGTCCAGTCGTTGTTGCCGTGGTAGGTCTTGAAACATAGTGGTACTACAAGTATAAAGTAGTTTATGATGATGGGTGGCAGTCCAAGCAATTTATGATGAGCCAAGGAGGTTGCCCTTGGCATTCAATTCCAACAGGATATGGCGTTGTGGCATGTACGTAGCCTGTACAGTCTAGTCGTACCAGGACCAACACACGTTGTGGCATGCGGTTGCCTGGTCCTCAATAAAGCAATTGAAGATTTGGCGCTGCTTGGCATCTGTCACTGCCATGCTGCTTGACATGGATGCTTGGCCATGCAGCATGGCTGGTTTTGCAGCTTTGTTGGAGAAAGCTTGTGCCGCTAGGCAACTGTCAGAGCCTCAGATAGTGGTGTGTGGGAGGAAACAGTTTTCAGGAAGTAAGATCAGGGGAAGTGGAGTGTGCAAAGATGCATTCATTGTCAGCAGTAACTATTTGCATGCTACAACACATGTTTTACGCTGTGCTCAGCCCGTTTGATTGAGACAATGGAGGGTCCATGTTTTGAATGGATCAGAAGAAGAACGTGTTGGGTTTCTTCGTTTCAGGAGGATATCCAGAGTCCTTGTCTGCCCAACATACATAAAGATAAGGAGGAGCAGCATTGTGTTCATTCAGGAGGACCAATATATGATGGCACGTCCTTCGCATAGTTTCTGTGTCTCTTCTGTCCAGTGGCTTGACTGCAATGAGTAGGATAGGAGTGTTAATTATGTGTCTGACATGTGTACCAGGTTGTTATAATTGCCAGCTTAGGGCCGTGCCTGTTAGTTTTCCATAGCCTTGGAAGAAGTATTGTATTGTCCTGAGCTAGGACTGCCCGCATATGCTATTGGGATTAGCATGATGAACAAAAGGCGGAGAGAAGCATGACGGGTGCAAGTGTTCAAAAGTTTCTGCAGTTACCAGCTCTGAATGGCATTTACCCTGCATGGCCGATGATCGTTCCAATATCCATCTAGGACATGAGTAACGTGGGAAGGTCTTTCATTTCAGCCTCCAAGGTGGCACAGTAAATATCTGCTGCCCATGCAGCTTGATCATGGCGGTGCATGGGCGATTCCTCATCTCAGGGCTCCCCCTGGTAGCTGCTCAGTCTGTTCTTGGGAAGTTCAATGTCCAGCAATGTATCTCGAGTTTCCAGTAGATCATAGAGGGTGTTGTCATGTTTTGTTGCACCTTAGATGTCTTGTTGTGGTTGTTGTTGTCTCTCTTAACGAACAGTCGTATACACTGCAAGTGTAGTAGATACTTGACCTCATATGGAAGGGTTAGTTGCATAGGCTATGGTGCCTTGAATCATCATCTAGGGGGCTGGATTTTGAACTGGAAATGGGGCAGCACCAAATTGTTTGCGGCGGAAAGCTTCATGATTGTCGCATTTGAGGCTGATGCAACGGTGAGTGGTACCTGCTTGATCTGTGTGGAGACAGTTTCAAACATGACACCGTGCGTGGTTCAACTATAAACTACTGGAACCTTGTCTGCCCTGGGGGTTGGTGTTTTCAATGGATGTTGGTGTTTGCCGGAGAAGAAGTGTGCATGTGGCATTCCAGGGGTTGCCAGGCTGCCGGGGACCATCAGATGTCCGTGTAAGTGAAGTAGTGTTCAAGAACCATGCATTTATGTTCTGATCAATATCGAGGATGAACCAGGTATAAGGACACATGGCCTACTGTGTGGTTGGCTGTGGACTTGAGGTGGGCCAGGGATGCTCATGGAGGGGCCCTTTGCTGTTGTGTAGTAGTTGAATGAATCTGAGCCGTGTGTGAGCTGTCCCATTTCTGCTGACATTCTTTACACTGGTGGCCATAACAGACTCATGGAGTTCCACACCGACCACATCGTGTGGAGATGGTGCAGCCCCAGGCTACAAAACTACCTCCTTCAGGGCCGCTCTGGCTGGATTGATGCCACTTGAAGCTCAGCAAAGGGGCTAGCGACAGCTACTACATACGTGGTGAGATATGGGCACTTCCTAGTTGATCAACTTGGTATGTATTCCTATGCAAAAAGCTCAACACATAGTTCCTCTGGCAAGTTAGGCTGCTGGGTGGTTGCGGAGGCCTGTCCGTGCTGACCAGGTTGCTTACCAGTATCTCATTTTGGTGCAAAATGGTCTGTATCCAAGTGAATAGGCTTGTGTCCCAAACCACAGTGCGGCTGATGCAAGTTGCTATTCAGGAACCATTGTACCTGTGCCTACAGACTTAGATGTCTGGAAGATGTTGTACTAGATTATACTAGCCAGCTTAGAGCATTTGTCACTAATGAGCGGTTTACCTCTCCCTAATGTGGATACTACTGGAGCTGTGGGGTGGTGGTCTGGACAAGGGAGAGAGGATTGGGGAGTTAGTTTAGGGTAGACTGCTTATGTGTGATGGGGGTACTAGATGGTTGGCTGCAAGGGCCCGGGAACGGCGGCGTCTGCATGAGTTGATGTTGAGCTTCTTGTTGCTATGCTGCACCGAGCGCTGTGTGAAGGGAAAGAGTTGTGCACTTTGCAGATCTCCTGACTTCCAGCTTGTGAACCTATAGAATCTTTGCTAGGAAAACACTTCAGAGACGTCATGCTTAAGTTTGCCTTTAGAACGGTGGCGTTGTCAAAAAGGGGCCATGCATCTTGTGCATATTTGCGTATGTAGGCCCATCAGCTACAACATCATGCCTGCCTGCCATGCTCTAGGCCCATCAGCTAGAGCCTTAAAACAGGTTGGTATTACATCATGTTGTTGAACGGCTGAACGTCTTACAGTTGCATTGTCCGCCTGTGTTCCAGACAAACTATACGAGGAGAGCCTTGCGGCAAAGCCTATAGCCACGAGATTTTGCTCTCGTTAGCTTGCCGACCAAGGACCCCATGAGCTCTGATTCTGCCCTACGTATCTTGTGTGTTTTGCGTGTTTGTGTTTTGTTTGTCGACAGAGAATAGAGGCTGGGCCTGCTCCATAACAGAGGTGGGCTTTGGCTGATGCCCAACAGATAGAGCTGGCTTGGCGCCCTGGATACACGGATTGCCTTAAATAATCTGTCCGCACCCCCTTCCGTTGATGAAGGCTTGCGCCCAGCTGACAATGAATCTTATAGCCACAAAAGGTGCAACACAATAAGAACCTTGGTATCTATCCCCATCTCGCCTGACAGGCTCCGCAGCAGGACAAGCAACCAGCTGGAAATAGGCCCCCAAAGGACAGAGTAAGGTGCATGCTACAACTGCTGCTGCTGGTGTTACTTCTACAGCAAGGTAAGCATAATGATTTTTGGGTGCAGTTTGGAGGACAATGTATCCTTGAAGTGCAGAGTGTATACGGAAGGAGGGCCAGACACATTCTCCATGCCATTTTGTTGAGGTACCGGTATGCAAGGAAGGGTTTGAAGGGAGTGCATTATCCTAGAATTGTATCTCGAAGGTCCTGGGTGGGTGTGGTCATTGGGGGCCGTTTGAGAGGACGCAGCAGCCAGCAGTCAAGGTGCATGCTACAGCTGCTGCTGGTGGTGCTACTGCTGTCATAAGATAAGCTAGTGCAAAGTCTGGATGGATTGAGGGCAGGAAAAGCATCAATATGGTTTGTTTTGCGTACAATATGATATGTTTTGTTTGAACATATAGAATAAGGGTTTAAAGGCCGTTCATCATCCTAGAATCAAACCTTGCCAAGTCTGGGTGGGTGTAATGGTTGGGGCCCGTTTGGGGGGCGGCAGCAGCAAGGAGCTACCGCTGCTGCTACTGGCAAGTTCTAGGGGATGAATCCTGGCAAAGAGATGTGATTACATTTGAAATCCCTGGATGTGCTTTCGCTTGTTGGCATGTGACTTAAAAAAAATCAATTTAGAAAGATAATTGGACGTGCACAAATAGTGAAGCTGCTTTCTGTTACTTTGCATGTTGTTACTGATGGTGATTGCATTTGTTTGACCTGCTACTGCTGCAGCCTTGGTCAAACCATCAGCTTTGACCAAGCACATGACCACTGGCAGCACCTGCTACAGCTAGCAACAGTCAACGCCACACCAAAGTCAAACTTCCCCTCTTTTGAAGAGCTACTGCTATCAAGCAGTGGCAAGAGCATTACTACCCCCAGCAGTGATGGCAGTAGCAGCAGCAGGAACAGCAGGAGGGTGCAGCAGCAGCTGAAGCATTTGCAGCGAGCGCCACAGCAGCTAGGGTTTAAGCAGGAGCCTGAACAGCAGCAGCAGCAGCTATCTCAGAAAAACACTGCTACTCCCAGCAGCACCACCAGCAGTAGCAGCAAGGCAGCAGATGATGTGGTCAAAGCTCGAATGGCTGTAGCATCCGGTCAAACCCCTGGTCAAACCCTCGGTCAAGCAATAGCAGGAAGTTTGACCTTGGAGCAGCTGCTGAAGGCCCACTGGGAGCAGGGGGAGCCCCACAATCCTATAGGGGGGTGGGACGCGGGGCCTAAATCAAAGGGGGGAGGGGGGTCTGGAGGGCGTTTTGGGCCTGTAGTGACAAACCCTGAAACTGAGGGGGGGGTGGGGGGTCCGCCAAACCACGCGTCCCACCCCCCCCCCCCCTATAGGAGTCAGCAAATCGTCTGGGGCCGGGCTCCTCCTTTTGCTCACGAGTAGTGCACCGTCGACAAGAGGCCGGGCAGGGTGGGGAAACAATAATAGGATTGTGGGGCTCCCCCAGGTCAGCAGGGCTCATCTAGACCCTAAAACCCCAAAGTGGAAGGGTCCAGCCTGGGAGGAGATGTGGCGGCTGATGAAACAGCTGGCGGCGGCTCATGATCTCAGACCATCATCATCATCAGTGACGGCTGCTGCTGCTGTTGGTAGTGATGAGGGGCGCAACAGAAGTGGGTCGGCAGTAGCAGCAGCAAGAGGAGGTGGTAGTGGTTGGGTGTTGGATGTTGCCAGCTTACAGGAGAAGTATTTGGATGAGATGGGGGTGACACCAATTACTCCCGCACCATATCCAGGTACGGTGTGGGCTGGGTGGGAGGTGCAATGGCATAGGGTTTGAGGGCTTAGTAGGGCCTCAGTGGTGGAAAGCCGCATAGGGTTTAGAGACTAGGGCCTTCTTGATAAAGTGCTGCATAGGTTTAGATGCTAGGTTTCAGAAGTTAGGGTTTAGAAGCTAGTTTCAGAAGCTAGAGTTTTGAAGCGAGGGTTTAGATGCTAGGGTTTAGATGCCGGATTTAGATGCTATGGTTTAGATTCCGGGTTTTAGATGATAAGGTTTAGATGCTAGGGTCTCACTGGCTGTGCAGCCGTCATCATCAGCAGCAGCAGCAGTGACGGCTGCTGCTGCTGTTGGTGATGATGGCAGCAGAAGTGGCTCGGCAGTAGCAGCAGGAGGAGCAGCAGGAGGAGGAGGAGGTGGTAGTGGTTGGGTGTTGGATGTTGCCAGCTTACAGGACAAATATCTTGAGGAAATGGGGGTGACACCAATTACACCAGCACCATATCCAGGTACAGTCTAGGGCCCTGGCAGGAGGTGTAGTGGCATAGGTTTCTAGGGCTTACTAGGGTTTAGGATGGAGGGCTGTGGCATGCTCATGGCTTTTGTTTATGGAAACAAGCTTCAAGGGTTGTTGAACTTGACTAGCTAATAGGACGTGCATTGTTTCACCTCACTCTAAACAGCTGGGAGGTGCGGGGCCTATGCACTTTTGCTGTGGCATATTTTGAAATGCTGTATCAATACACATGGTGCTATTCTGAGGCGCTCTATAGTCTTTGAGAGCACCTACCCTGAGGGTTGTTGGCTTTGCACCTAGTTCCAGGGTCTAAGCACTTGTTACCTTGGAGACAGCGTTTGATACTATGTTGCAAGCAGCAAAAATGATTGAAAAGCAGTCAGTACAAAGTATTGTTGCTTTTTAGCTCAAGCAGGAAACAGTGCGGTAGATTCTTTGCGTGAAACTTTGGCATTTTGAACAAAAAAGCTTTTTTTATTCTCCATGCTGCTGCTGGTAGTGAAGTGCGTGAAAAGCTATGCCCCCGCGTGCAAACTCCTTTCCTCCCTTTTTTCCCATATCTCATCTGCGAATATCATCCCTATTGATTTATGGATTTGGAGTCATGCTTGGGTGCTGCACGGCGCGGAGGGCGGTGCAAAGGTATCTCTTAGCTAATAAGAGACGCTATCTTTGAAATTACAGATAAAAATAGGTAATTGGCTTGCTTTTGGTTTACCAGGTGCTCGCCGCTTGTTACGTTGGACACAGCGCTTTATTCTCCATGCTGCTTCTGGTAGTGAAGTGCATCCCTCAGAGGCCAAGGTGTCTCTAGCTGTTAACATGTGGGAGCTAGGCCAGGAGGTGGGGCTGGAGGGAGAGGCACTTAGACATCTGATTCATGTGGCAGGACCAAGGTAAGGGGTTAGATTACGGGGTTTTGGGGATAAGGTACTGCTTTAAGGTTTAGCGTTTAGGTTAGGAAGTGGGGCTGGGGGGAGAGGCGTTGAGACATCTAATCGCAGTGGCAGGACTAAGGTAAGGGATATAGAAAATGGGGCTTAGGGATTAAGGTACTAATTTAGGGTTTAGCGTTTAGGTTAGGAGGTTTGGCTGGAGAGGGAGGCGTTGAGACATCTAATTGCAGTGGCAGGACTAAGGTAAGGGATATAGGAAATGGGGCTTAGCGATTAAGGTACTAATTTAGGGTTTAGCGTTTAGGTTAGGAGGTTTGGCTGGGGAGGGAGGCATTCAAACATCTGGTTGCAGTGGCAGGACCAAGGTAAGGGTTTGGGGTTTAGTGTCTAATAGACAACGTAAGGGTTTACATTAGGAGGGTGGGGCTGGGGCTGGAGGGGGAGGTGCTGAGGCATCTAATCGCAGTGGCAGGACCAAGGTAAGGGTGCTGCTGGGGTTTCGGGAAGAAGGTACTAGTTAGGGGTTTAGGGTTTAGGCCGGGAGATAGGGCTGCGGGGGAGAGACATCTGATACAGTGGCAAGACCAACGTGAGGGGTATGCTTTGTATCAGTCATGATTTAATTCTTAGGACCTATCACCAGGGATCGTTACCCCACCCAATGGATGAATTGATTTGGTCAAATTCGGCAAGTTCGGTTTGCTTGAACTCAAGATAATGCATGCTTGGTGTTGGTCTTTTGCTTGTTTCAGGTATGATTCCAGGTCCCATGACCTTGTGATTACGAGTGACCGCTACCCCACTAGGGAGGAGAACAGGCGTTGGTGTTGGGAGGTGCTGCAGCGCATGATAGCAGAAGGACATAGGTGGCAGCAACAGCACCAGCAGTGAAGGGGGTTAGGCTCTAAGGTCCAGTGGCAGCAGCAGTGGATGATAGCAGAAGGAGTGATATAGGTGGCAGCAACAGCAGCAACAGCAACAGCAGCAACAGCAGCAACAGGGGGGGCAGTGAACGGGGCGGGGAGGAGGGAGAGCAGCAGTGAAGCAGGGGGGGCAGCAGCAGCAGCAAAAGGAGGAGCAATCACTGGCATGTTTGGTGCTGGCTGCTGCTTCTGTGTGCGCATTCATGTGCCGTGTCAATTTGTTGAAGGGTGTTGGGAGTGTTAGCAGAAGGGCTATGGATGGAGGGCAGGATCAACATCAGGGGCAGCGAACGGACACTAGGCAGAACCCGGGGGGGGGGGGACAGGGGACGTATAGGTATATAGGTATATAGCACCCTCGGCATCAACCAGTGCAGCAGGAGGGGACCTCGCGGCCTGCTTCCTGTTCACAAGGGTTAACATGTGTTTCTCTAAACTCACGGATGGCAGTGGCAGCGCCCCTTCTTACACCGCACTACTGGCCATATTGGGCTAAACCTGTGTGTCACTAGAATCCCGTGTTGTTCTCCTCGTGTGGTTGCCGACGTTAATCGTAGCCGCTGTCCGAGCGGCTGTGCTGTCACTGAACGCAAGCGGTCACGAACAAGCCGACACGGCATGGCACTAGCGTGAGTCCACTCGCATGAAAGCATGAATTGCAAGTTAGGGTATTGAACCCACAGGTTGAAGTACATGCAGGAATGAAATTTGCCCAACTGTTGACCATGCAGGCTTGAAAGATTCTTGCAAGCTTCTCATGCCTTATCAGTACAGAACTGAGCTGGATGCTCTCGGCCAACTTATCGAGCTTTCATACAAATGCTGAGTGAGTGATACGTTTTAAGGTGCCACTAATCAAAAGCAAGCGGTCGCTCCGGTCATAGCCGAAGATGTTGCATCTGGATGTCTTGCTTGACATAGCCCGCCGCTTGGACAGCAACCGTGATTTGGATTCACTTTCCGAAACTTCAAAGGTCTGCCACGGCCTAACGCGTAAAGTCGTGCTGCCTGAACCTGTGGAGCTACGTGGACCGAGAAGTTCTGCCTCGCTGGAGTGCTCAGTCAGACAGATGCTTGTGCTTACCAAACGGATACATCGAGTTCGCTTTTTACATATCAATAAGTTGCCTCATTTGCGTCACGACTTCTTCGCCGGAGCCACGTCTTTGAGGAGCCTTTCCCTTGGGTATTGCACCCTGGATGTATTTCCCCAGTTACCCCCCCAGCTAACAAGCTTGCAGCTGACCAAAATAACCCTTGGCCAGCCGATCGCCTCAGGCGCCTTCACGGGAGCTCCAGCCCTGCTCGTGCTGAACTTATCCTTCGTCTCGGGTTTGACGGAGCTCCCAGCCCTCCCCCCTAACCTCACTCACTTGAGGCTCATGTGTATGCTGGATGACCTGACCTCTCAGCTGCCTCAGCTTCCATCCAGACTCGAGATGCTAGAGGTAGAGTGGTGCTCCGGCCACATCACCATTCCGCGGGTGCTGCCCGCGTCAATAGTAGACTTGAGGTGGGCTGCCGACGACAGTGACCTTGGGCCCTCGCTAAATCCCTTCACGAATCTGGTCAAACTGAAGCTGGCCTCGTCATTTACTATCCGTGGGATTAAGGACCTTTCCCTGCTGCAACCAAAGCTGCAGTACTTAAACATTGCCGGTGGCTGCTTCAACATCCCTGACAGCATCAGCACCCTAACCAATCTGGTCAATCTAAGCATCAGGTTGAATGATGGGATCGTCCCACCTGTGCTGCACCACCTTCGGCTGCTGGAACAGTTGCACCTCGATCCTCCACCTGAGACCCTCGACTCCTTATCCGATCTCGTGCGTTTGACCCAGCTCAAGCTGTCGTACAACTATATAGTGGGGGCGCCAGCAGCTCTCTCGCGCCTCACAGCCCTCATAGAACTGTCTATCACGTTTGCAGGGGATGCTGAGGCCAACCCTATACCCCTGGGCTTCCAGCAACTAACCAACCTCCGCAGCCTTTCCTTAGACCTTAGGCGGTTATCCCGCTGCTGGACCATCCCCGCTCTTCCCTCCTCCTTAACTAGCCTTACCGCCAATAACTGCCTGCTACCAAGTGCTGCTGTGGTTCCTGGCCTAAGACAGCTAGACCTGACCTTAACAGTGCAGAGCAGGTTGGACGCCTTCTTCACCTCCCTCCCCCAGCAGCTCCACACGAGTCTCCAAACTCTGCGGCTCAATAGTATTCCAGCTGCAGCACTCCCAGCAGCGGTCTTCAGGCTCTCTTATCTGGAGAGATTGGACCTGACCTTCAGCGATGTCTCTCCAGAAGACCAGCCAAAGAGGACCACAAAGACAAGAAGCAGCAGCAAGAAGGGCCGCAACGACAAGAAGAGCAGCAGCAGCAGTAGCAGCAATTGCCTACCTCACGTGACTTCGATCGAAGTCGTAGGGTGCAGTGGGTTTGTCGCTGTGGCAGAGACAGCTGAGCTTGCTGCTAGGTACCTGCCCAACTTGAGAAAGCTTGCCTTGCGGGACTGTGAGGCCGTTGATGAGGGCCAATTGGAGCAGCTGAAAGAGTTGTTGCCACAGCTGGTGGTGGAGAGGCACTCGTGGTGGCAAGCTCTGTGTAGAGGCACTGAGTTGAACTTGTAGGTCCTTACCTCCAATGCTTTGGCCTTAATTGATGCTAGCTGGCTGCTGGTTTTGAGGCTGCAAGGTTGAGTGCAGCCGCTGGTTGCTGCTTGCCGTGAGTACGACTTTGCTCAGGTTCATCAGTATCATTGCCATTGTGCTACGTTGTGGTATGGTGACAGCTCTGCCTCCCATGTTTCATAAGGTTAAAAGGGTGCAACTGGTTTGCAAATGTGCTGTTTGGCAGGGCAACTGTGAAGGCGGAGTGATTGGTTAACCGCTATGGTACTTAGGACTGCCCTCCTAGTTCTCCAAGCTCAGGCATCCTGGGCTTTAGTCACACACATGCATGGTACATATATGTTGGAGCTAAATATGCAGGCGAGTCAGCACACTGCTTTAAGAGTTAGTTGTGCTGCAAAGTCAACGGTACAGGGTAAAGATGCTACAAGCTGCAGTGTAACCCTTTGTGGCACTTGTGTTGGTTTTGTGACGCTTGTGAAGCAGGCGTTTTTATGGGATGGTGATTGGGTTAAGTATTTGCAGCGGTGTGTCCACGGGTGTTTGCCAGGCTGCAAGTGTGAGTATCAGTTGCTGTTTCTGCATTGTAGTGGTGGTGACCGGTCATTGCTGGCTAAATCTGCTGGATGTATTACGCCAGGTAACAGGTGTGACAGTTCTCCGAAATGTAAGCTCTGTGATGACTATGGCCCTTTGCAGCCCTTTGCAGTTGCCGCACCTTAAATTTTTTTTTGTTTGTTTATGGGCCTGGGTAAAGTATTGTGTTCTTCAGCCTCAGGCTTGCACATGCGATGTTGGCAGGTGATAGTGAGTTGTTGTAAGGCGGTGAGGGTGCATGGGCAGATGTGGACAGACTTGGTAGGTGCTCATGTGGGCTTCATGGCGCTGATGCCGGCTGACAAAATGACATTGTTATGTTGCTTGTCAGATCTCTGTCCATGCCCTGTCAAGTGTGAAGGTCTCATACATTTGGCCGGGCATTGATCGGAAGCAGCAGCATTGTGTTCCACCTTGCTGTTCTTTGTGACAGCTTGAGGTGCGGGGTCTATTTCACTCTTTGCTATGGCATTTTATGACAGTGTAACCAGACATGGATTTGGAATCTACTTGCAGCATTTCCAAGGGGACTGCATCATGGAATGGACATACCTATGGATGCAGGTGGTTCTGGTGCTTCTGGCCCAGGGCTTGAAAAGGGGTTGGATGAAAAGGCTGCTGAGTTCCAAAGGGGTCTGTGGCTCTGCATTCTTGTCCCAGGAAAGGGGGTGTTGGCCTCTTGGCAATTATCGTGGACGTGTGATACTGAGGCACTAGAAAGCCGAATCCAACAGCAGGATTGCAGAGAGATGAGAAATGATAACTTGTTCATCGCAGGCATGCATGTAGTTCGAGTTGGCTTTGTCTGACTAAGTGCTGGTCTTGCTAGAGGGTTGAAGCCGCAAGAGTTTCTATGACCATGACAGAGGGGTGTACTGCGCTGTGATGCCGTCTTAGCACAGTCAGCAGATGTGGTCCGCTTATAGGGGAGTAGTAGCGCTGATTTGCTGGGCTTCAACTTGCGTTAACTTGGATGTAAGCATGTTGCACCATGAGTTTTGGCTGTTCAGGGAGT
Source organism: Pseudopediastrum boryanum (assembly GCA_963556185.1). Classification (NCBI taxonomy): domain Eukaryota; kingdom Viridiplantae; phylum Chlorophyta; class Chlorophyceae; order Sphaeropleales; family Hydrodictyaceae; genus Pseudopediastrum; species Pseudopediastrum boryanum. The sequence continues at coordinate 744,408 of OY744510.1, read as the reverse complement.
GATTGCTTCAATATACTCTGTTTCTGGTTTGGGTATAGCTGCGGTAGTCTGAACCTTGTGAATGGAGGTGCTTCTGACCTAGCTGTTGTCTTCTATAGGGACAGTTGCAGTGTGGTACAGTCAAGTTGGTCAATGCACTCCTCCATTTAGTGCTCTTCAGCTTGCTTCATTCCAGGCCTAATTGTGTTGCATGTATGGGTTGAAGCATGTTCTTGTCTCGGACCCTGCATGGATTTGGATAGTCTGGGTAGTTGGCAGTATATATGTAGCAGCACTGGGGCTGCTTCATTTCATTCTGATGCAGTGGTTACATATTGTTGTGTGCTTACGCAGGGATTGCACATCAGCTAGTAAGTTGCAGTCCACTGTTCAGGCAATACGACCTACAGTGAGACATGGACACCTTAGGCGGCTGGAGCATAGTTACATCTCTGATATAGTTCTATAGCGAAATGTGCCATGGGCTCCGCACCTCAAGCTGTTGGCCGGAGCATATAGTAGAGATCTTGTGCCAAAGCTTGTTATGTTTACGTACATGAATGCCAAGCCTGCCGAAATAGACGCATGTACAAAGCTGACTACTTAGTTGTGGTGATGGTGTGGACTAGTAAAGGCAAAAGGCAGGGACAATTTTCGTTATGGCAATTCCTTTGTGCAGACCATGGTTGAGGCTGCAAGAATGGCTTGCCACATGTATGGGACCGGGACATGAGAAAGGTACCATGGTATGTTTGTGGTTGCCACACTACCTTCAATGTTTGATGTTTGTTTGTTTCAGGGCATGTATTGGTTACAGCAAAACTGAGGGTGGCTTAGCCTGATGCCAATCCGAACTTCTGCAGAGCTCTGGCATCTTTGCTCGGATCCTCAGCTAAGTTGCCGTGATAGCATCATATCTATGCATAGACTCTTGGTCTGTAGTCCAACCTGTTGCACAGTATAAGTACCTATCTCAGCAGATATGTTAGAACTCACGCAGGCAGCAGACCATATTGTGTTGTCTGGTTGTGGTCATGAGGAAGAAGGTAACATGTAGTATGATGCAGCAGCTCCAAGGGGCACTTCAAGAGGCTGCAGTGTTTACTTGCTCTCTTGTATCAGGTATGATCTCTAGTCCCATGACCTGGTGATTACGAGTGACCGTTATCCCACCCGGGAGGAGAACAGGCGCTGGTGTTGGGAGGTGCTGCAGCGGATGATAGCAGAAGGACATAGGTGGCAACAACAGCAGCAGGGGCAGCAGAAGCAGTGACGGGGGTTTACGGTTTAAGGTCCAACTACAGCAGGAGTGGATGATAGCAGAGGGACATACGGTGGCAACAACAGCAGCAGCAGAGTGTACAAGCGGGGCCAGCAGTGAATGGCACCAGGGTTTGGGGTTAAGGTCCAGCTGCAGCAGGAGCAACTGATAGCAGAAGGACATAGGTGAACAACAGTAGCAGGGGCGGGAGTGATAGGGGTTGCCGTGACAACAGCAGCAGCAGCAGCAGGGAAGGAGGTGGAACGAAAAGCAGCAGCAGCGCATGATAGCAGAAGGACATAAAGGAACCCTTCCCAGAATCCCACGCTGGAGAACAATACACGGTCTCCTCGCGTAGAGATCTCTCTCTCTCTCTCTGAGAAGGACATAGGTGGCAACAACACCAGCAGCAACAGGGGCAGCAGCAGGGGCAGCAGTTAATGGGGTGCCGTGACAACAGCACCAGCAGCTGCAGAAGGAAGGAGGTGGCAGGAGCAGCGGATGCTAGCAGCAGAAGGACACAGGTTGCAGCAGCAGCAGAGTGAAGCGGCAGTGGTATGGTGCAATTTTTCCTTAGAGGCAAAACAATGGCAAAACAATGTTTCGAACCTAGTGTGTTTGATAGGTGGCTTGACTAGTAACCGATTTCTAGACACCTGGCCTCAGTAGGACTTCTCTAGTTATAGGTGACTTGTGTCTCGCCACCCTAGGTTTGATGGAATCAGCACAAGTTATGCGGTTGCGTTGGTGATCATTTCCGGCTGGATTTCAGTTTCATGCTTAAAGCATTTCCGAAGGTGCAGTATGTTGTTTTTCTTTCAAATTCATGGATTACCAGACGGCCCACCACACGGTGCACTATGCCGCACACATGCGGTGTCAGATGTGTTCGTTTTTATACAGTCTCGTATCTTCATTCACCACTCATCTACAATAGATTAAGCATGATCACTGGTTCGGGTACGCCACTCTAGTCGAGTGGCCAGGGCATTGGTGTCGGGAGCAGCTATAGCAGCGCATGACATCAGAAGGTAGCAGCAGTGCTCTTTCATACATTACTGGTAACATATTGCTCTTTTAATGTATTGCTAGATTCCCTTCTTGTTTCGGGAGGCGGGGGATCTCGCACGTGTGGTTGCTGACGTGGATGAGCCTACGAGCCGAGTAGTGTCCGAGGCCGCCTCGAAGCAACTCACCGATTTAATGGAGCTTGCAATCTCAGAACATACCTGAAGGAATTAACTGGAGTGCCAGGGCGACCGTTTTAAGCTCCCGTACGTTGTCAGGTACCAGCAAGAAAAGGATCGTCCACACATCCGCGCAAGCAATCGCCAAAATGTTGCATCTGGAGAAGGATGTATTGCTTGACATAGCTCGCTGCTTGGACAGCAACCGTGATATGGGTTCCCTTTCCGAAACTTCAAAGGCCTTCAAAGGCCTAACGCGTCAACTAGTGCTGCCTGAGCCTGTGGAGCTACGTGGACCGGACAGCAGCAGCCCGGCCTCCCCCCAGGACTTCAGCGGACAGATGCTGGTGCTTGCCAAACAGATGCATCGAGTTCGGTATCTTAAGATCAGTAAGGTGCCCCATCTGCCTCACGACTTCCTTGCCGGAACCACGTCTTTGAGCAGCCTTTCAGTTAGTAATTGCACCCTGGATGTAATTCCTAGGTTACCCCCCCAGCTAACAAGCTTGCAGCTGAACAAAATATCCCTTGGCCAGCCGATCGCCTCAGGTGCCTTCGAGGGCGCTGCAGCCCTGCTCGAGCTGGACATATCCTCCATCTCGGGTTTGACGGAGATCCCCGCCCTCCCCCTTAACCTCATTCACTTGAAGCTCAGGGATTTGCGAGACTTGACCTCTCCGCAGCAGCTGCCTAAGCTTCCATCCAGACTCGAGATGCTGGAAGTGAAGCAGTGCCCCGATGAGTGGAGCATCCCACGGCAGCTGCCATCCTCACTGGTAGACTTGAGGTGGACCGCACATACAATTGACCTTGGGCCCTCGCTAGCGCCCTTCACCAACCTGGTCAAACTGCAGCTGGCCACGTCATATAGCGGTGCTATCCGTGGGCTTGAAGACCTCTCCCCGCTGCAACCGAAGCTGCAGTACTTTGACATTACAGGTTTCCGCGGCAACTTCCCTGACAGCATCAGCACCCTAACCAACCTGGTCAATCTCAGCATCAGCTTAAGGGAGGCTTGGTGGACCATCCCACCTGTCCTGCACCACCTGCGGCTGCTGGAGCGCTTACAGCTCCAGCCTGCACCTACCCTTCATTCCATAGCCGATCTCGTCCGCTTGACCAAGCTCGATCTGCAGTATACAAGTCCAGTAGTGGCATCAGCAGCTATCTCCAGCCTCACAGCCCTCGTAGACCTCTCCATCGCCTGGTGGTACGACACCCATTGGCTAGTCGACCGGGTTGAGCAGGATGCTCATGCAGCCTTGGCTGAGACCAACCCTATACCCCCGGGCATGCAGCAGCTAACCAACCTACGCAGACTTCATCTAGACCTTGCGCCATTACCCCGCTGCTGGACCCTCCCTCCCCTTCCCTCCTCCTTAACTAGTCTTACCGCTTATGACTGCCTGCTACCAAGTGCTGCTGTAGTTCCTGTCCTAACACGGCTGACCTTAGGCAGGGAAACCCTTACGGCCGCCTGCTTCACCTCCCTCCCCCAGCAGCTCCACACGAGTCTCAAGTGTCTTTGCCTCACAATGGGAAGTTCTATCCGGGGCGCAGCATTCCCAGCAGCGGTCTTCAGGCTCTCTTCTCTCGAGAGTTTGTACCTGGACGGGAGCCGCGATGTGAAGTACATCTTCCCTCCAGAGAACCAGCCTAAGAGGGCAAAAAGGAGCAGCAGCAGCAGCAAGAAGAGCCACCACAGGAAAAAGACGAGCAGCAGCAGCAGCAGCGGTAGCAGCAGATACTTACCTCAGGTGACTTTTATTGAAGTGGTAAGCTGCAAAAAATTTGTCGCTGTGGCACAGACGGCTGAGCTTGCTGCTAGGTACCTGCCCAACTTAAGAAAGCTTGTCTTAAAGGGGAACTGCCCTGCCGTTGATGAGGGCCGTTTGGAGCAGCTAAAAGTGTTGCTGCCACAGCTGGTGGTGGAGAGGTGCTCCTTGGAATTTTAGTTCAATACGTCCAATGCTGTGGCCTTAATCAATGCTGGCTGGCTGCTGGCGTAGAAGCTGCAAGGTTGAGTGCAGGCTGCGCTGTATGTTTGCTGCTTGTGGGTATGGCCTTGCCCAGGTTTATCAGTATAGTTGTCGTTGCTTGTCGCATGCAAAATCATACAGGCACTGATAGATCACTACCATGCCACTACTGGATTTGTGCACGGCCGGTGTTGAATCTCATCCCATTCACGTGATTGCTTGCAACAGCACTACGATGTGCACGTGGTATGGTGACAGTTATGCCTCTCATGTTTCATAAGGTTATAAGGGTGCAACTGGTTTGCGATTGTGCTGTTTGGCAGGGCAACTGTGAAGGCGGAGGGGTTGGCACAATTTGGTAGCCGTTAGGATTGCCCTCCTAGTTCTCCAAGCTCAGGCACGCTAAACAGGGGCTTTAGTATATGCTACAAGCTGCAGTATAACCCTTTGTGGCACTTGTGTTGGTTTTGTGACGCTTGTGAAGCAGGCGTTTTCTATGGGATAGAGATTGGGTGGATCATTTTCGGCGCTGCTGGGCTTTAGTCCTCCACATGCACGGTACAGAGCAAAGCTGAGTCAGCACACTGCTTTGAGAGTTGTGCTGCAAAGTCATCTGAGTGTCTCACTGGTGAATAGAAGGAAGGCAAAGGTACAGGGTATATGCTGCAGGCTGCAGTGTAACCCTCTGTGGCACTTGTGTTGGTTTGTGATGCTTGTGAAGCAGGCCTACGCGTTGCTTTGGGATGGAGAATGGGTTAACCATTTGCGGCGCTGTGTCCACGGGTGTTGGCCAGGCTGCAAGCGTGAGCATCAGTTGCTGTTCCTGCATGGCAAAGATAATGGTGATTAGTGTTCATTACTGGCTAATCTGCTGGATGTCTTATGCCACGTAACAAGTGCAATTGTCCAAAATGTAAGTTCTGTGATTATGGGCCTGGGTAAAAAATTGCGTTCTTTAGCTTGAGGCTTGCACATGTGATGTTGGCGGGTGATAGTGAGTTTGTTGTAAGATGGTGAGGGTGCATTGGCAGAGGTGGACTTGGTAGGTACCTTCATGGCACTGATGCAGACCCAAAGGACATACTTATGTTGCTTGTCAGATCTCCTGCCTAGTGCCCTGTCAAGCGTGGAGGTCTCATACATGTAGGACACTGATGGGAAGCAGGCGGGGATCTGGGATCTATTTTGCCCGGGACTGCATCATGGGATGGCCAACCCATGGATGGAGGGTGGTTCTGGTGCTTCCCAAGGCTTGTCAAGAGGTTCTGATGAACTCAGCAGAAAGCAGAATCTAGCAGCAGGATTACAGAAAGATGAGAAGTGATAACTTGTTTACTGCATGTATGCATGTTTGAGTTGGCTTTGCTGAGTAATTGAAGTTCTGGCTATAGGGTTGAAGCCGCAAGAGTTTCTCAGACAACACCATCACAGAGGGGTGTACTGCGGCGCCGTGTACTGTGGTGCCGTCTTAGCACAGTCAGCAGATGTGGTCACTCGTAGGGGAGTAGTAACGCTGATTTGCTGGGCTTGCTTGCATTGACTTAGGCACTTTGTATGTAAGCATGTTGCACCATGAGTAGTGGCTGTTCAAGGAGTAATTGCTTCAATATACTCTGTATTTGGTTTGGGTATAGCTGCGGTAGTACTGAAACTTTGTCAATGGAGGTGCTTCTGATTTAGCAGCTGTGTTCAACAGTGACAGTAAGTTGTAGTGTGGTACAGTCAAGCTGGTCAATGCACTCCTCCATTTAGTGCTCTTCAGCTTGCTTTCCAGGCCGCCTAGTTGTGTTGCATGTATGGGTTCAAGCATGTTCTTATCTCGGACTCTGCATGGATTCGGATCTGGGTTGGTTGGGAGTTTATATGTAGCTACATACAGGCTGTCGCGATGGTACCATCCACCCATGCATGGACCTCTGGGAAAAGAACATTCACAGGCACTACGGTCAGGTAAGCCCTTCTGCTGGCTGCTCAATACAATCAGAATACCACCCCTTCTGCTGCGCATGCATTAATTTGATGCACCCCTGCATTTGCAGGTGCAGCACCAAGGAGAACATGTGTTGGTCGGTTGGGAGGTGCTGCAGCGGATGATAGCAGAAGGACATATGTGGGAACAACAGCAGCAGCAACAACGGTAGTGACGAGCGGGGATTAAGTGTTTAAGGTCCAGCTGCAGCAGGAGCAGCGGATAGCAGAGGGACATATGTGGGAACAACAGCAGCAGCAGGGCCAGCAGTGAATGGCGCCAGGGTTTAGGTTTAAGGTCCAGCTGCAGCAGGAGCAGCGGATAGCAGAGGGACATATGTGGGAACAACAGCAGCAGCAGGGCCAGCAGTGATAGGCGCCAGGGTTTAGGTTTAAGGTCCAGCTGCAGCAGGAGCAGCGGATAGCAGAGGGACATATGTGGGAACAACAGCAGCAGCAGGGCCAGCAGTGAATGGCGCCAGGGTTTAGGTTTAAGGTCCAGCTGCAGCAGGAGCAGCGGATAGCAGAGGGACATATGTGGGAACAACAGCAGCAGCAGGGCCAGCAGTGATAGGCGCCAGGGTTTAGGTTTAAGGTCCAGCTGCAGCAGGAGCAGCGGATAGCAGAGGGACATATGTGGGAACAACAGCAGCAGCAGGGCCAGCAGTGAATGGCGCCAGGGTTTAGGTTTAAGGTCCAGCTGCAGCAGGAGCAGCGGATAGCAGAGGGACATATGTGGGACAGCAGCAGGGCCAGCAGTGAATGGCGCCAGGGTTTAGGTTTAAGGTCCAGCTGTAGCAGGAGCAGCTGACAGCAGAGGGTAGGTGAAAAGAGGAGCAGCAGCAGAGGATAGCAGGACATAGGTGGCAGCAATAGCAGCAACAACAGGGGCAGCAACAGGGGCAGCAGTGAATGGGGTGTAGTGACAGCAGCGAGTGGGGTGCAAGCACATGCAGATTGTGCATCCATCTTGCTTAACCACGTGCATTTGCCAGATGGGTGCAAGTCAAACCTGCTATACGGTATATCGGCGCCTGCGCCCCTCGGACTTGCCAGTAACTCTGCGTGTTACAGTCTCAACTCAGGAGCCCAAGCTTTCTTTGAATTGAAGCCTCTCTCCCAGCATGAAGAAGGTTAAGAACGCCCTGAAGGAAACCTATCCCGTTCCAACTGCGGCTCCACTGGGTGAAAGCCACGAGGTATGTGGTCATTGCGCATCGATAAGTGAAAATTTGACAGGAGCGGGTTCAGATGCCAATTGGCCTGGCCCACGCACGTTGAGCTCCAGGCTAATACAGTCACGCTGCTTGCTCGTATGTGATGGATAGCTCGCAGCCTAGAAGGCTTGGCCTGTAGTGTAGTCCCAAGGCCTTGGGACAGAAAGAAGCAAGAGCCTTCGCTTTGCATGCATAAGTGGCGTCACGCCTGCCAGGCAGATAAGCCACGCACGTACGGTAGCTGGCTGGGGCATCCATCCAGCAGGGTTTAGACGACCTGCTCCGTAGGATGTATGTGAACTAGTTGCAAGACCATAACTCAATGAGGGTCCAGTACAAGCAATTGCAGCCAGCGTTGCTCCCAATCCCAAGTCGCCATGTTTCTACATGATCCTATCACAACCACCAGCCCACAAAACAGCAGCAATCAAGTGATCTTTTCAACTGCATCGTGGCGCATCAATGGCGTTCTTCCCTCCAATGATACCAATGAATCCAATGACCACATTGGCGCCATAACGGGATCTTTTATCCACCTCAACCCAGCGGCCCTCAAGCATTAATGGAATATTCCTCATACATCATCCACGGGCTTCCAAGCATAGCACGAACACACCTCCCAAAATCTTCTAAATGTCATTACACCCACCAGCCCACAAACAGGAGTCCAAAGTACTCCTACTACACCCGCCCCAGCGCAACGCGTCATATTGATTACCAGATTACCAACTAGTCCAGAAGGCTCATACGGCCAAAAACACCAACATATAACCATAAATCCGAATATATCTCATGATATAGTGATCTTTCTCATATCCACTGAAACTGTTCCAGCCAAAAATCAAACCATGACAAACTATATAATGGGCACCTATGGTTCTACCCTGAACATAGAGGTAATATGTACCATGGTAAACATGTAGAACTTGTAAAACATGTACAGCTCAACCATCACCATCATCACCATCATATTGATGATGTTCTCCCCTCCACCCGCCCCACTAATGAAAATGACCAAGGTAGCTCCCTGCACACTGTCAAGAGATCCCAATGGCCACAACATTTTGCCAGCTCTTCTACATGTCATTACACCCACCAGTTCACAAACAGCAATCGAAAGTAAATAATCCTACTGCACCCGCCCCAGCCCAACGCGCCATATCAATGAGGATTTAGTCTCCCCTCCACCCGCCCCAAAGAAGCTGGCCAAGGTCCATTCCCTGCATGACTCCACCCCAGCGCCCCTCTGCCATTGCTCAAGACCTTGTTCTAACCATTGTCTGCCTCGATACAAGTTAGAGCGAGGTCGCTTCTGATCGAAGCTCGCCGACTCCTGAATGCGGTAATTCACTCTCTGTTCTAACCTTAGATTCTTAAGCAAAGACCAAGGGCCTCCAGCATTGCTACAATCACTTTAGCACTATGTAGTTTCTACATGCTATCACAACCACCAACGCCAAAAACAGCAGCATGAAGGTTCCCTGCATTCCACCCCAGCGCCCCTCTGCCATTGCTCAAAGACCAAGGGCCTCCAGCATTGCTACACCCCCTTCCGTCACCTTTTGAATGTCTTCTGGATCCATCAGGTCAGGTAAAACACCTGACCTGATGGATCCAGAAGACATTTACCAACATTCACAAAACAGCTCACAAAACAGAAGTCCACCCCCTCCACCCAACACTCCGCCCTGACCGGGCCCCTCCCCCTTCCCACCCCCACCCAAGCCACCTTCACCCCCTCCCTCACCTCCACGGCCACCGCCGCATAGGCTCCCCTCTCCGCCCTCACCCAAACCCCCCTCCCCACCACCACCCAAGCCCCCTCTACACTCCCACCAGGCACCACCTTCTACTGCACCTGGACCCCACCCCAGCCCAGGCCGTGCAGCACCCAAGCATAAGAGGGGCAGAATTGGAGAGTGAAGGCACTATCCCTTCGAAGCCCTTACTAGCCCGGTTCACGCTGCTCACTTCTACTGCATGCCAGCCCAAAGCCTTTCATGTCAATGAACTCTCCACTAGCAGTCTCCTACTGCTACCGTACTCAGTTCCTTACAGACACGGAAAGCTGGGCTGGCCTGCAGCAGAAGTCACTAGCGCCAACTACCGTACCTGAATGGACATTCTGCAGCTAATTGTTGCGGGGGGGGCGGGGGGGCGGGGGGGGCGGGGGGGGGGGGGGGCAGGTTCATTTGATGAATCCCTTATGCTGCTAAGGAATGAATCGCAAAACGAACCTGCCTCCCCTCCCCCCTCGCTTACCTCCCCCCCCCTCCATAAAGGCTACTGACAACGTGGATCATCGTGGCCACATTGCCGCCGTAAGCATATAACTTCTACTGCACAGAGCAACCCAGTGCCGCCTCTTAGGCACTGCTCACATTTCATGCCCACCAGAGTTTCTACACTTTGCCAGCTCTTCGTACACCTCTACTGCACCCCAACCCAGCGATTGATAGGCATCGCCCAACCGCAAATCTTCCAGCGGTGCAACAAAACTCTTTGCAAAGAGTTTTTGTTGCAATGAGATGTACAAAAGCTGGCAATTGCCAGCTTCTGTACATCTCATTGCACCCACCAACCCACCAAACAGCGTCCAGGCCCCTCCTTCTACTGCACCCCAGCCCAGCACCTCTCCAGCATTGCCAAAAAGCCTTCCAGCGGTGCAACAAAACTCTTTGCCAGCTCTTGTACATCTCATTACACCACCCAACCCACCAAACAGCGTCCAGGCCCCTCCTTCTACTGCACCCAAGCCCAGAACCTCTCCAGCATTGCCAAAAAGCCTTCCAGCGGTGCAACAGAACTCTTTGCCAGCTCTTGTACATCTCATTACACCACCCAGCCCACAAAACAGCAGTCCATGGTCCACCTTCTACTGCACCTCAGCCCAGCGCCTCTCCAGCATTGCCCAAAAAACCTTTCAGCATTGCTACAAATCCTTTGCCAGCTCTTCTACACATCGCCACCACCGCACCAGCCCACCAAACAGCTCCAAGGCCCACCTTCAACTGCACCCCAGCCCAGCGCCTCCCAGGCATCCCCCAAAAAGCCTTCCAGCGTTACAACAGAACCTCTTTACCAGCTCTTTTCCATCTCACTACACCGACCAGCCCACAAAAAGTCCAAGGCCCACCTTCTACTGCACCCCAGCCCAGCGTGCCACATCAATGGAATTATCCCCTCCATTGACCCCTCCTCAACGCCCATGGCCATCGCGACGCCATAAGCACCTCCACCCTACACCATGGGTCTCTCAGCGTTGCTGTTAACACGTTGCCAGCTCTTCTACATATCATTACACCCACCAGCCCACAAAACAGCAAAATCCAGGCCCCTCCTTCTACTGCACCTTCTACTGCACCCCAGCCCAGCGTGCCATATCAATGAAGTTCTCCCCACCAATGACGTTATTGACAAAGCGGATGGCCACAGTTGTGCCATAAGCAATCTGTGGCACCTTCTTGGCAATGGTCATATCCACAAGACGCTCCAGGCCAAACACCGTCTGTAACAAAAGAATGAAAAACACAGCAGTGAGCAACATAGCTTAGGGTGTTAGGTTGATCTTTGGGGACGGGTATGTCCATCTAACGCTCCAGGCCAAACACAGTCTGTAACACAAGGAAAAGACACAGCACTTAACAAACGGATTTCATTGTTTAGGGTTAAGAGTTTAGGATGGGTTTTTGGCAATGGTCATATCCACAAGACGCTCCAGGCCAAACACGGTCTGTAACACAAGAAAAAAAAACAGCAGCCAGCAGTTAGGGTTCAGGGTTAGGGTTTAAGGGTGTAGGGTGGGTTTTTGGCAATGGTCATATCCACGAGACGCTCCAGGCCAAACACAGTCTGTAACACAAGGAAAAAGACACAGCAGTTAACAAACGGAGTTTAGGGTTTAGGGTTTAAGGGTTGGGGTGGGCTTTTGGCAATAGTCATATCCACGAGACCCTCCAGGCCAAACACGGTCTGGTACCGAAGATTGCAAAAACAGAACTTAGCAAACAGAGTCTGGGATTTAGGGTTTAAAGTTAGGGCTTTGAGGGTTTAGGCTAGGTTACTGGGCAATGCTCACAGCCACCAGACGCTCCAGGCCAAACACAGTCTGTAACAAGGAAGACAACAGAACAAAGTCACATCAGGAAAGCTTCACATCTAACAGCAGGAGCAAAATTCACATCTAACAGCAGGAGTAAGATCCACATCTAACAGCAGGAGCAAGATCCACATCTAACAGCAGGAGCAAAATTCACATCTAACAGCAGGAGCAAAATTCACATCTAACAGCAGGAGTAAGATCCACATCTAACAGCAGGAGCAAAATTCACATCTAACAGCAGGAGTAAGATCCACATCTAACAGCAGGAGCAAGATCCTCGAGGCCATTCCAGGCCAAACACAGTTTGGAACAGATTTGAAGACACCAAAGTCGGTAAACTACTGCATCGCTTTGATGTGCACCAGGCTGACCTATGCTCATATCCACAAGACGCTCCAGGCCAAACACGGTCTGTTACAGGAATAAACATAGCAGTCAGCGAACAGCGGCTAGGGTTAGGGTTTAAGGGTTCAGGTTTTATGGAATGGCCATATCCACAAGACGCTCCAGGCCAAACACCGTCTGTAACATAAGAATAAAAACACAGCAGCCAGCAATTGGGGTTAAGGATTAGGGTTTATGGTGGATTTTTGGCAATGGTCATATCTACAAGTCGCTCCAGACCAGACACGGTCTAGAACAAGCAATAAGAAACAGTGGTCAGCAAACAGAGCCATAACAAGATTTGAGTCGCAAAGTGGTAGCATCAGCAGGACCAGAAGCAGCAGCAAGAAAACTGCAGAGCAAAGAGAAGCAGCAGCATAAAAAGCAGAGCACAACAAAGCATCAGCAGCAAGAAGCAGCAACAGCAGCAGCAGAAAATCCAGCAGCAATGAGAAGCAGCCCATGCAGGTATACCGCCTCCCCTCATCCTCCCTCCCACATGATAACTGATAACTCACCCCACCCCACTAAGAAACTGGTTGGAGTCATACTTGGGTGCTGCACGGCCCAGAGAGCTGTGCAGGGGTCTCTCTCAGAATTGATGTGGTGCGAACCCCCCCATTGCAGCTAAACTGCTAACTGACAGGGGTGTGCACAAATGATGTCTTCAACTCGCACTTGCCCCTATAAGAAGCACCCCCCCAGACTTGTACATCATAAAAACAACTGTTTCCCATTTCATATTTGCACACTTAGATACTGCCCCTTCCTTCCCCACAGATCTCTCACCTGGTAACGGACGTTTGCGCTGACCCCCATTGCAGCTAAACTCCTCTTGCCTGATAGGGCTTTAATGCTTTGCAAATACACCGATGTTTTCAACTCACTTGCCATATTTTGCACAGCTCCACCAGAATTGTATTGTCGTAAAAGAAGATTGCTCCCCAGGCCTCCATTCCACACACTAGATAACCCCCCCCCCCCCCGCGCCCCCCCTGATTCCCTCACCTGGTAACGGATGTTTGCGCTGACCCCCATGAAGACGCCACCTGCACCTACACTCGTCCTACCAGCACGCCCACAACTACCAACTACCCACCGATACCAATGCTTCCAATGCCTCAATGCACATACCCCCCCCCCCCCCGATTTCTCTCACCTGGTACCGGACATCAGCGCTGACCCCCATGAAGATCCTACCTGCAGCTACACTCCTCCTCATATGATGTTCTCAACTTGGCTTGCACCCAACTTGGACTCGCACCCAAAAATAGCACACGGCCTCCCTCCTATTCCTTGGTTGCACATATAGATACTCTCCACTCCCCCCTCTCCCCTGATTTCTCTCACCTGGTAACGGACGTTTGCGCTGACCCCCATGAAGAGCCCCCACACCAGTGCAGTCTTGAACAATGGTGGCACAGGCACATCATCCTCACTCTCTCCATGGATCTGACGCCTACAAACAAAGCGATCATGAGTACATCAACGTTTACTCCAAAGAAGCACTGTCAGAAGGACAGCACAGCAAATGTTTATAGGGCACCTACACCCGTGAAGCCTAGAGCAGAAGCAGTCAGCAGGAGAGCAACGCAGACTGCCACAGCATATGGCACATAATCATTCAGGGGAGGTGCACAGCAGTAGGGATTAACAGTGGTGGCACATAATCATTCAGGGGAGGTGCACAGCAGTAGGGATTAACAGTGGTGGCACATAATCATTCAGGGGAGGTGCACAGCAGTAGGGATTAACAGTGGTGGCACATAATCATTCAGGGGAGGTGCACAGCAGTAGGGATTAACAGTGGTGGCACATAATCATTCAGGGGAGGTGCACAGCAGTAGGGATTAACAGTGGTGGCACATAATCATTCAGGGGAGGTGCACAGCAGTAGGGATTAACAGTGGTGGCACATAATCATTCAGGGGAGGTGCACAGCAGTAGGGATTAACAGTGGTGGCACATAATCATTCAGGGGAGGTGCACAGCAGTAGGGATTAACAGTGGTGGCACATAATCATTCAGGGGAGGTGCACAGCAGTAGGGATTAACAGTGGTGGCACATAATCATTCAGGGGAGGTGCACAGCAGTAGGGATTAACAGTGGTGGCACATAATCATTCAGGGGAGGTGCACAGCAGTAGGGATTAACAGTGGTGGCACATAATCATTCAGGGGAGGTGCACAGCAGTAGGGATTAACAGTGGTGGCACATAATCATTCAGGGGAGGTGCACAGCAGTAGGGATTAACAGTGGTGGCACATAATCATTCAGGGGAGGTGCACAGCAGTAGGGATTAACAGTGGTGGCACATAATCATTCAGGGGAGGTGCACAGCAGTAGGGATTAACAGTGGTGGCACATAATCATTCAGGGGAGGTGCACAGCAGTAGGGATTAACAGTGGTGGCACAGGCACATCATCCTCACTCTCTCCATGGATCTGACGCCTACAGCAAAAGAACATCAGCAGGATCGTGTACACGGTCACAGATCTGTCAAAGTCAACTGGAAGAAGCAGGAGAGCAATGCAGTCTATGGTGTGTTTGGTCAGTCCAACTTAGCAGCCCTTTCCATTGTCTGTTTGTTTGTTTCATAGCATGTTATCAATTAGGGCACGTGCACATGACTAGGGTAGTAATAGTGGTGGCACAGACACATCATCCTCACTCTCACCATGGATCTGACGCCTAGAGCAAAAGCAATCAACAGCATGGTGCTCATCAGTCCCAAATCTGTCAAGCCCAACTGGAAGAAGCTTTAGCAGGACAGCAATGCAGATGCCACAGTCTGTGGTGTGTTTGGTTGTTCGACCTAGCAGCCCTTCTGTGGATGCCATGCATTACCTGTTTACGTTTATGGCACGTAATCATTTAGTTCACATGCACATGACTAGGGCAGTAAAAGAAGTGGCACAGGCACATCATCCTCACTCTCACCATGGATCTGACGCCTAGAGCAAAAGCAATCAACAGCATGGTGTTCATTTTTATTACATTTCATGAAATGCCATAGCAAAAAGTGCCATAAGCCCCGCAGCTCAAGCTGTCACAAAGTACAGCAAGGTGGAACAGAATACAGGGTGTCCATTGTCACAAAGAATTGTTGCAAATGGCAGCTCAAAAACCCCGCGGGAAAATAAAAGCAGGTAGGATGATATGATAATCCCAATTGGCTTCCGCTTCAGTCTTTCAGTGTTAAGTGGTAGAAGCATTCTCCCTTAAACCCCCATTGGGGTGCCTGGTGCAGACTGCATTGCACCCGGTTTTGCATTGCTGGTGGCAGTCTTGAAAAGGACGAATAAATGCAAGAGCTAAACCACCATCCGAAAGGCGAAATCGAGACCAAATCATCTTGCGCTGTCTTGGGCTGTCTTGGGCTTCTGAATGGGTTTGGTCATTTGTTTGCTGTGAGTGCACCGACATTTTAGAAGGACAGCAAGGGTATTTCGTTTACATTACCAAACAATTTTTACTTGAAGATACCTTGCCGTACGCTTACTTGAGCAGCATGAGGCTGTTAGGCCATGCCCTGTTGATGGGTCACATTGCAGCCAGCATATACCAGTCCCCCTTCCCTTTACTCTGCAAATCCCTTTTGGTTTTAATTCCTGCTGGTAAAGGTTGATATTGACAGGCTATGGGTTCCCCTTTGAAAAATGTTTTAACACATTACCAATACATTTGCGAAAAGACAACTTCCTGTACACTTACTTGAGCAGCATGAGGCTATTTGCCATGCCCTGTCCGATGAAGCCGCACACAACCCCCGCCAAGCTAGTAACTAACAGCTCCAAGTGCAAACTATCTACAACCTCAAACTAAGGACTCTAAAGATGATCAGATTGCAGCTCTTCACTTACTTGAGCAACATAAGGCTGTTCCCTATGCCCTGTCCAATGAACCCACACACAACCCCTGCTAAGCTATCCGCTAATAGTACCAAGCACGAACTATCTGCGACTTCAAACTCTTGGAATTACCAAACTGCAGCTGTACACTTACTTGAGCAGCATGAGGCTATTTGCCATGCCCTGTTCATGGGTCACATCACAGCCGACAGGTACCAATCTACCTCCCTGCTACTTTTTTGAATCCTTTTCGTTTTTCATTCCTGCTGGTCAAGTTTAAACTTCATAGGTTTCTCCCGTATGGGGTTCCCTTGAATAAATGCTTTACTACTACACCAAAAAGAGAGAAACAACAACTCTTCCCGTACACTTACTTGAGCAGCATGAGGCTGTTCGCCATGCCCTGTCTGATAAAGCCACACACAATCCCTGTTAAGCTATACACTAATAGTACCAAGCACACATTTTCTACAACTTCAAACCAAGGACCCTTGAAATCACCAAACCACAGCTGTTAACTTACTTGAGCAGCATGAGGCTATTTGCCATGCCCTGTCCAATGAAGCCACACACAATCCCCGCCAAGCTGTATTCGCAGAACTTCACCCCTAAGCATGTCAGCCTGTTGCCAAAGGTGTATTTCTTAACCCCTGGTATGCTGGCCTCAAAGACGGCCGAGGGCACCTTGGAAAGCAACCTCTGTAGGGCTGCAAATGGTCAAAGCAGGGCAAAGAAAAATTCATTAGGTGTCAAAATATGCCTTAGCAGAAGTGCCATAAGCAAGCAATGAAAACTTCTTCCAGATTCCCACCAGAAGGCAGGGGGTTGACTGCAGCAAAAACATAGAAAACCCAAAGGTGTACTTCTTCACCCCGGGTATGCTGGCCTCAAATACGGCTGATGGCACCTTGGAAAGCAACCTCTGTAAGGCTGCAACTACCAAAGCAGGAGAAGCAAGAAAACTTGAACATAATTACATTATAACAATTACTTTATATCAATTACATTATATGCCATGGCCTAAGGCAAGCACAAAGTCTTAACCATATTCGCACTGCAAGCAGAACAATAACTCCTGGTATGCGGACCTCAAAACAGCTGATGGCAACTTGGAAAGCAACTTCTGTAACACTGCAGAAATCAAATAAGCACAAGCAAGCCATTCTGTCATAATTACATTTCATTACATGCCACAGGCAAGCCAAAGTCTTGACCTTAGTTGCATGGTAAGCAGGCCACAGGTACAGATATGCCACCCCCAAACGATGGAGAGCACCTTGGAGAGCCACTTCTGTAAAACTGCAGCATTAAAATCGCAACATGCAAAAACCTCCATATACCACCGCAATTGGTTGTATGCTATGCTACAGGCAAGCACAAAATCTTGGCCGCATCTGCACCGTAGGCAGGGCATTGAATCCAGAAATATGGCTATCCCGGGATGCCTCAGCACGCCCAAATTGTGCACGCCCCTCTACTGTAATGCAGCAGGAGCAAAGGGAGGTTTAACTCGCTGAGCTAGGGTTTAGGGTTAAGGTTTATGGTTCAGGGAGCAAAGGGAGGTTTATACCTGTGGCGGGATATCAGACTTCCCTAGTGCCCTTCTGCTGCTGCTGCCTGTTCCCCCTCACTGCCTTGGGTGGAAGGCCCACTAACGTAACAGGCTCTTGAGATGCCTACTTCTTGGTAAGCAACCTAAGATTTAGGGATTATAATTGGGGGTTATGACGCCCCTCCACTGCTGCTGCACCCTCCATTGGTCACCTACCTGCTGCTGCTGCTGCTCCCCCCAAAACTGCCTTAGGTGCCATGAGCCCCACCAGCACACCATCCAAGAAAACGCCCACTACCATAGAAGGCTCTAAAGCATTGCCAACTAGGTGTCTACATTTTGGTTAGCAACAAAAGTGTAGGTTTTATAGTTCAGTGGTTTAGACCAAACCCTAAGGCGATCACCTACCTGCTGCTGCTGCTCCCCCTAACACTGCCTTAGGTGCCATCAGCACACAGAACCAGCACACAGAACTCCTAGAAACATAACATTACGTTTAAGGGGTTAAGACCTAGACCCTAAGGCATACCAAAATCCTAACCTACCTGACGCCCCTCCTGCTGCTGCTGCTCCCCCAAGAACTGCCTTAGGCGCCATCAGCCCCACCAGCACACAGAACTCCTAGGAACATAACATTAGGCTTTAGGGGTTAAGACCTAACCCCTAAGGCAGACCAAAACCCTAACCTACCTGACGCCCCTCCTGCTGCTGCTGCTCCCCCCAGAACCGCCTTAGGTGCCATGAGCCCAACCAGCACACAATCCAGCACCAGACCAACTAGCAGGTCTGACAGGTAGAATTCAAACTCCTGCCAGAACTCCTCCCCACGCTTGCGAACCTCGGCAACTGTGGCACAACCTGGCAGAAAGGCAATCCCCAAAACACCACACATGTAACCTTCAGCCTGAGCTTGCCTGATTGAGAATTTAATTAAGATCAATAAGGAACGATGGATCCAAAATGCCATGGATCCATTGTTCCTTATTCTTGATACCCATTTCTCATGTTTTTCAAGCTAGAGGGACTTCAACACAGTCCTCAGGGTCGTGCAGCACCCGGGCATGACTCCAAGCATTTTTGATATCTTTTTGGATGCTTTGGATCATATCTGCAGCAATCAGGGACACCTTGAGTGGCAGCTATCACTGCTTGGGTGACAAGTGAGGCAAGGTGACTCCAAATGCAATAGAACCCAACAGCATGCTGAAGAAAACCCGAAACATGCAAGAGCTCAACCATAACACTTCCAGCGCTAGTGATACCAAATTATCACAATTAAACAACACCCCCGACTGTTGCCAGCTGGCCAAACCTCCGACACCATGTCATGACAAGTCAAAAGCTGTGGTGGAGCTCTACCAAATACACTTTCTTTGGCATACTAAAAACAGAATAAGAAGCTAAGCAGATAGTCAGTTGTGCCACATCCGCAATGTATCTTTAAAAATGGCTTTCTGGAAACACTGCTCACCCCACCACAGCGACCCCTGGCAAACAGCGGAGGGAGGGGGGGGGACCAGTGAAGGGCATTAGTGATGAGCAGGCACTAGTAGAGGATGGGGGGGGGGCCCAGGGTGGGGACTAGTGGGTGGGGGGGAGAGAATGGGAGGGAGGGAGGATGGGGCCGGGGGAGGATGGAAGAGGGGGGGGGGAGAGGATTGGGAGGTGGAGGATTGAGTGGAGGATCGGGGGGAGGGAGGATTGGGGGAGAGGGGGGGGGGAGGGACAGGGGGGGGATGATGGGGGCCGGGGAGGGATTTGTGGGTGAGGGGGATGGGGGGGGGGGGGGGAGGGGGGGGGGAGGGAGCCCTCTCACCTGAATCAATGATACACTCTGCTATAACCTTGAAAAGGAACCGATCATCTGCAATCATACGTTCACGCACAAAGGGGAAGGTCCGTACCAGCATCCCGGCAAACCCTAATGTCTGTACGTAAAGAACACAGCAAGAAAACCAAGAAGCAGGGGCACAGTCATGCAGTTGTATTAAACGATATGGGCAGGCTGGCAGATAACCTTTCTGGCTAAAACACAATGAGCAACTAGCTAATGGTCACATAGACACAATGTTCCACTTCGATATCAAAGTAACAGCTGAGCTGAGGTGCCTATGGCGCATTTGCTAAGGGAACTCATGAAGTGCAATATGCCATTGTGCGCGTCTTGGGCTGGGCTCCTCCTCTGCTTACGAGTAGTGCACTCTCGACAAAGAGCCAGGCAGGGCGGGGTAATTAAATCATAAAATGATATTACCCTAAGCTAATAGCACCCACTACCACCCTTTCCTGCGATCTGAGGTACGCCTGAAAGGCCTTACACCCTAAACCCTGAGGTGCCACTTATTCCCCTAAACCAATACCCCCTAAACCCTAAGATGCCATGTAAGCCCTTGCCCCTCTAAGCTGCAATCTGAGGTAGGCCTGGAAGACCATACCCCCAAAACCCTCAGCCGCCACTCATACACCTTAAAACCCCGTACACCCTAAACCCTGAGGTGCCCTGTCAGCATTTACCCCTCTCACCTGCAATCTGAGGTAGGCCTGGAAAGCTGTTGACCGCAGCCCCTGGGTCTTTGCTATCTCCGCTAAGTCTGCTGGGAGCTGCGCCTTGGCAGCCGCTGCTGCTGCTTCTGCCTGTGCACAGCAACAGTAAGCAAGAGCATCAAACCTAGCTTTAGGCATTATTGGTCACATCAAACCTTGCTTAAGCCTTGGCAGCCGCTGCTGCTGATTCTGCCTGTGTGCACAGCAACAAGAACAGCAACAGAAGTATTACGCCTGCCATCAAGCACTCGCATGCACACTGGACACTGGTTGCGCATTGGCAGCCGCTGCTGCTGCTGCTGCTTCTGCCTGTGTGCACAGCAACGAGCAGAACAACAAGCAACAGCATTCCAAACACGTCAGTAACTTCACGGGGTATTACACCCATCAAACTAGCACAGCGGACGCACGTAACCCCTGGTTGCAGGCTTGGCAGCCGCTGCTGGTGCTTCTACCTGTGCACAGCAACAAGCAACAACATTCCAAAAACATCAGTGTACTCATGAAGTCGTATGCCGAGCTATAAACATTATTGTTCACAACAAACCCTGATTGCGCCTTCGCAGCCGCTGCTGCTGCTGCTGCTTTTGCCTGTGCACAGCAACAAGCAACAGTGTTCACAAAAATCAGTAACCTCATGGGAGCATCACGCAAGGCATTAAGCATTGACCATCCCGGCAACCTGTGCACAGCAACGCACAACAGCATTCCACAAACATAAGTGAAGTTATGACATGTGAAGCCAAAGCTTGACCCCTGGTTGCGCCTTGGCACCCGCAGCTGCAGCTTCTGCCTTTTTCCCTGTCTGTGCTGCTGTTCTGCTACAGATTTGGCCAGTCATGCTGCAAGGGACTGCAAAAGACTTCATATACTCTCTACTGCTTTCGCCATTTGCTTCTGCATCTCCACACAGCCTTTGCTCATCCCTGAACTTTTTCTGTAGCAGCAGCTGCTCAGCAGCATCTAGTCCCCATAGCTGCGAGCACAGTTGCAGAATTATCTGCCTTCGTTGCAGCTGCTCAACTGAATGACATCTAAAACCCTACACAGCGTATCTTTTGGGTAAGTGCTTAGTGCAGCTGCATACCTGCTTTGCATGGCCCTGATTGCTATCTCAGACCCTAATTGCTATCTCAAAACTTCAACTTACCCCTCACGTTGCCATGCCCACTCTTCAAACCTTCCACCCTGAGGCAGCTTCTATGAAATCCCGATGAGAAATTGCTCAGTGCAGCTGCATACCTGCTTGATATCCAAGAACTCTTCATTATCTTCATCATCATTGCCACCTCCACCTCCACCTCCGCCCCCTCCGCCTCCTGTACTGCCCCCGCCGCTCCCTCCGCCAGTACTGCTAGCTATCTGCCATTTGTACTGCTCTTGGAGGGAGCTGCTGCTGGAGTTAGGCCTGCATGGGCTGCTGCAGATGTTTAGCTGAGGGGAAGTGGCGTTCGCGGAGCTAGATAGCGGGCCTTGGCTGCATGCGTCTGAGCTGGGCGGATTTCCACGCTGGTGACCACTGCTGGCTGCTAGGACGACTAGTCTCTGGACGGCAGGTAAAGCAGTTGCAGTTAGCCATGGCACGGTCAGCACTCACCCCAGCGGGTTGATGACTGCAGCACATACTGGGATGCATGGCCTCCAATTGGACGCGGCACAACCCAATGAGATGGTCTGAGCTATGATAACCTGAAATGGGGTTTGTCCGCACCTGTCTAGCGGAAGCAGGCGTCTGTCGATGTCTTAGAGGCGGCGAACAAGGGGTCGCTAGTGATCCTAGCCGACTATGCAGCTTAAGGGACATCATGATATTCTTTGCTGGTGATACCGATATGCTGTTGGCAGTGTGCCTGAGAAGCCGCTACAAGCTAACCCCTAGATGGGTGCAGGCGTGCAGGCCACCCGGCAAGGCTGATGCCTCAGTCAGTCCAAGTACGGGTACTGCTGAAGCTCATTCCTGAAGTGGGCACTTAAAAGGCCTTGTACAGGGAGGAAAAGGCCTAGTCAACACCGAGAGCCCGTGCCGAACCCCGTGTTTAGCACTTGAGTGAGTCGAGTGAATTGAGTGACCCTCTCGGTCGCAATTAGCGACTCTTTGTCAGGTTGCCCTAACAAAAAAAGCCATCCGCCTACGACTTCGACCAACTCTATGGTGCAATAAACGAGTAGTGGGCGCGAAAATTGATCTTCTCGAGACATGGCGGTAGGAGTCTACGGAGACGGCGTCATCATACTTCCTGCAAGCTGTCGTTACAATTCTGCTGAAAGATCCAATACTTCCGCTCACCGACAATGCCGCACACACTTTACACCATAGGCCACAGCACACGGACAACTGCAGAGCTAGTAGAGATGCTCAAGCAGAACGGGGTGGCCACCTTGGTGGACGTCCGCACTATCCCAAAATCCAGGACTAACCCTCAGTTCAACAAAGACACGCTGGAGGACGAGCTGCCATCGCAGCACGGTTTGCAGTACGTATGGATGGGCAAGGAGCTTGGGGGTCTCAGGAAGAGGGACAAATCAAGCGAGCTCAACGCTGGTTGGCACAACGCATCTTTCAGAGGGTAGGGCTCAGGAGGGTTAGGTTATAGCCAGAGCTTAGGGGTTAAGGTACCAAGGGTTATCTCCTCTATGGCTCAACTCCCTGCAGGGGCCAGGGCACTGAAAGCCCATGGATTGACAGCCAGCCATAAACGAATGGTGTGTCTATGGGCTTATGCAACTTTACTATAGAACGTTTTTTTTGGAGTAAATAAAATTGAAAACTTAAAAAAGTAAATTGCAAAAGAAAGGAAAAGTGTAAGACCTGCTTGCACTGGCGCCGATGGTGTTGATGCGTCAAGCTCTGCATTGTCTCTAAGTCTGACCGACATGTAACAGCGGCTTTAGAATAGGCTACAAACCATTCTACATGCAACATCATTTGCTGGGGCAAGATTTGATATGCTTCAGGTCAAGCTCACCCTGCGGTGCACTCAGGGCCATTACTGTTTATATACCCTGCCAGGCCTCTTGTCGACGATGCATGACTTCTGGTTGGCTTAAGCCACAAGTGCTTGCGCTATCCTATCATGGGTGGTCGAAGCTGGGTCATTAAGGCGTGGCAAAGTTGCATTTCACAAGGTGTGAAGTGCAGAGATTGTGGCTTTGCAGGCACAGGGGGCTTTTTTGATCTATAAGTACAGGCTGTCCGGGCTGCCCTAAACCCTAGAGCCTGAATTTTGCACTGGGCATGGCTGTATTCATTCATAAGTAGAGGCTGTAGGGGCTGCCCTTAACCTTAGATGCTAAACACAAACTCTAAACCCTCACCTTTGCACCAAGCAGGGCGTACTGATCTATAAGTACAGCGGCAGTACGGGCTGCCCCTGTGCTAAAAGAGTGCCCCTGCTTGCCCTGCGCTGCCTAATGAACCTACATTCTTGCATGTTGCCTAAACCCTGTTTTAACAAAAGTCGGGAGTTGCAGTACTACCGATCTGCAGTAGTATCCCTTTGCTGGTACTTTCAGCACTTTGCGAGTTGAACCTCTTGGTCTTTCTATGGAGGCTGCTGCATCTCCATAGTGTTGGGTGTAGGGTTTAGGCTTTAGGGTTAACCCTAAACCCTAAACACACTTGAGAGTGCCTGTGTCAGGGGCCCTCACAGGCCTCCGCGAGGTTGTGGGGCTCCTGTGACCAGCAGGCATGGCCACATCTTGTATGCTTGGTTAATTGTCAATCAATCAATCAATCAATCAGCCATTTTAAACACGAGACCCGCTATGCCAATGGCCAAACAAACCCAGGTCATCAACACAAGGCTCCTGATCACAGTCACGAAGCCACACAACCAATGGTTGATTTTTATAGTACCGGTAAGTGCTTGCCAATGCTATGCCACTTTTGCTGTCGCATGTCATGAAATGTAGTACTAATACAGCGCATGGCAGCTAAGCAGATAGGCCTTTTGCATCTCAGCCTGTCGCCATGGCCAACCGTTGCTTGAGAGCGCCATTTCAGCAGTGGCCCCCTTTCACCCCTGAGATCAGGACCTCCATGACTTTGTTCTCTTTTTTGATCACGCTTACTTCTACTTTCGTAAATTTATTGTCATTGCGTGGGTTCTAAGCACTACGCTAGGAGTCCTAGTCGACATGAGGAAAAGGTATCTAGATGGAGATCCGGTGCTATCTGCCCCCCTACAGACAGCACTGGGTCTCATGTAACGTCTCATATAACGTCCCATACTTTTATTCTTATTGTCATCATTATGCCTCTTTAAGAACACGAGTACTGTAAAATAAACAAAGAGGACAAATGATAGAGATAAATGAGCCCGGGAGGGGAGGGGGCAGCAGCATGGTAGAGACAAGGGCATAGGTTCCTTTGTAAGGTCTGCAATCAGGCCCAGGGAAGCAGAGTATAAATTTCTTCCTGCATGCATTTGTCGTCTTGTGAGTGTGTACGACATATGGGTTTGCTATCACTAATGCCTTTTGCTCAGGATGTCCCACCTAACACTTTTCACTGCCCTTTGGGCACAATTGCAGTTCATGTCAGAACTTATCTAGTTGTTTGAGCATTAATGTATTGCTCATCTAACCATCCTTCAACATAGGTGGCAGGCCTATGTTCTACTGTTTGCTGGTGTCCAGGTGCTGCCGTGGTGCCAACTTGTAACATACATTAAATGCAACATTCCAATACAACACAACACAATACATCACAAGCCATTACAAGAAGAGCAAGCAGATACCTGAATCCTTCTGAGGTTGCAATGGTTAGCATGTCAGTAGGCAGTTATGCATTGGTCCTTTTTCCGTTTAGGGGGTTTTCTTCCTCCATTGACTAGGGAAAGGGAATTGGTCGTTTTTTGTGCAGCCAGACTTTACATTTCAGATTGTACCACAAGCCACTCTAGCCGCATGAAATTGCATACACATGATTTCCTATGACCATTGCAATGGGACCTACCGGCACTTTTGCTGGGTCCTATAATGAAATGTAATAGAAACACAATATTCACAGCTGATGGCATGTCTGATCGTTCATGCCGCACCCATGCAACCCTGCAGGTATGCAGACTACATGCAAACCCCAGCTTTCCAGGAGGGTTTACAGAACCTCATAAACCTGGCAGCCCCCTCTGGCGGCACTCAAGTTTCATCTGAACCCAAGCCCGACCAAAGCCCTCCCGAGCCCGCCCCCAGCCCTCAGGAGGCCCGCCCAGGGCCCTCCTCAGCTGAACCCCAAGGCCCCGGAGTCGCCATCAGGTGTGCTGAGGGGTCATCTGAACCCAAGCCCGACCAAAGCCCTCCCGAGCCCGCCCCCAGCCCTCAGGAGGCCCGCCCAGGGCCCTCCTCAGCTGAACCCCAAGGCCCCGGAGTCGCCATCAGGTGTGCTGAGGGGTCATCTGAACCCAAGCCCGACCAAGGCCCTCCCGAGCCCGCCCCCAGCCCTCAGGAGGCCCGATCAGGGCCCTCCTCAGCTGAACCCCCAGGCCCCGGACTAGTTGCCATCATGTGTGCTGAAGCTGTGCAATGGCATTGCCATCGAGGTTTAATCAGTGACGCTTTAGTTGTGCGAGGGTGGGAGGTGCTGCATATCTTAAATGAAGGAAAGCCGCCTGTCCCACATAAGGTCACAAAATTTGCCAAGGTAGATGGGGAGCAGATTACATACCCTGCATATGAAGATGAGACAGGGGGGGATACAGGTGGGGAGGCGGGAAAGGCGCAAGGGAAAGACAGGGGAGAAGACCAGAAGGGAGTGAGGGGGCGAAGGCAGGGCGTGGGGAAGTTTAAGGCTTCTGGGGGCAAGAGGAGTGCAATGGCAGTGGTAGGAGAACATGTGGAAGAAGGACGGGGTAGAGGCAAGGCTGCAGATCAGAAGGGAAAGAGAAATAAGGGGTTAAGACAGGGCGAGGAGCAGACCACTGGGAGTAAGAAGGGTGCAGGAGGAGGGGACAGAGAAGAGGAGATGGAGGAGAAGGCCGAGTACGAGAGTGAAGGACAGGAAGAGCAGGGGACAAACACAAAGGCCATGAAAGGGGCAGCAGCAGCAGGAGGGGCATTGGAGGGTGCTGTTACGGCTAGTGGGAGAAGGAGGGTTCCAAAGCAGAGGAAAGGTGTTACCACTCGAGCAGGAGCAGCAGCTGCAGCTGGTGGTGGAAAAGGTGGGGACAGGAAGCAGGCCACCTTAGACAGGTTTCTGCAGGGGAAGGGTGGGGAGGGTTAGGGTTTTAGCTGGTGCCATTTGCGGCGGCACACATTGGTTGAGCAGAAGGGGCCGGTAGACGATGCTGTGTAATAGCCGAACATGGAAGAGTACTGCCGCCTTACTTTCAGTGTCTTAAAGGTTCAGAGTTCAGTGACAGGTGTCTGAACGGCACAATCTGTCAGCAGAATCTTTGATCAGAGTAGATTGTTTAGTAATGTTGCCAGTGCACTACATCTAAAAACAAGGGATCAAGTGTGGGCTGCTGGTCGCCGTGTGGTGTCCGAATTCTGGAATGGAATTAGTTATGGTGGTGGGAAAGGTGGTGATGGAACGCAGGCCTCTTTAGATTAAGCATTTGCAGGGGAAGGGGGGGAGGGTTAGGGGTATCTGAGGGCTTCAAAGCAGGGGAAGGGTGTTATTACTCGAGCAGTAGCAGCAGCGGCAGCCTGGTGATGGTGGAAACGGTGGTGCCATGGGAAGCAGGCCACCTTAGACAAATTTCTGCAGGGGAAGGGTCGGGAGGGTTAGGGGTATGAGGGGTCTTCAAAGGGGTTTTACAGAAGGCTAGGGGATTTAGCTGATGCGGTTGAATACACGTTGGTTGGGCAGAAGGGGCGGGTAGACGCTGTGCAACAGCAGACGGAACACTATGGAATAGTATGCCCTGTCACCTTCAAGTCTCCTTGTAGGGGTTCAGCGACAGGTGTGAACGGCACATGTTTTGTGTCAATGGCCCACAAATTTTGTGAGCACATTTTTTCAATCAGGCCCGATTGTTTAGTAATGTTGCCAGGGCATGTCACAAGATGGAACCAAGCCGTGTGGGCTGCTGGCAGGGTGGTATCGAGTTCATGGACAGGAAATCCGGGCATGCCATTGGACCCTGAATTGGCTCATTATGGGTGGCTCTGCCCCCAGCGGCGCCCCACCTTGATGGAGCCTTTTTTGTGGTAAGCTGTCATTAATTTGCCTGCGTAACTTAAACATCTGTAACTGGAGGAGCCGAGAGCCATGGTCAAGTGATTGGATTGTTACAATTATTACTTACACCATACATTGTGATGTGCGTTGTACCCAGCCATGGTTGGCAGTCTTAGTTTGACCCTGGAAGTTGATTTTGGTGTAACTTGGTGCTCAATTAATCAAGGGACGCATGGCCATGGAAATGCCCACGTAGACTTAAGGAAGGAGGGGTCTTGCGGTAATTGGTGCTCAACTGTATGTGGCAGCTCTTGCTCTGTTTCCTTTTGACACAAGCTATGTCTCAGCACATATACCACGTCTGTGGGTGTGCCGTAAAGAGCAAACGTCTAGGAATGGACTAGGTAACAGGTGTATGAAGCCTGCATCATCCCTCTGTATCTTCATCGTTATGTGAGGGCATGGCTGTCGAGGGATTTTGTTTGCTCGTTGGATTTTGTCTAGGCGTATGTTGTCATGATTGCATGCTGAACACAATGTGTATTCTGTTCCGCTTTTTCTGACGGCTTGAGGTGCAGGGCCTATGGCAATTTTTGCTATGGCAGATCATGTGATGATCTTGTAACATGCATTGGGCAGTCGTGGACGGAGTGCACGGGGGACTTTACTGATGTGTTTGATGTTCTTGTTGAGCTTAACCTTCCTCGTACTTCGTCATCTATGACTATTGCTCCATCCATATGTCACCACATTCATTTTTCGTGGGCTGGGCTGGGCTTCTCCTTTGCTCACAAGCAAGTTGAGGTTTAGGGTTGAGGTATGTGTTAAGGTTTAGGGTCTTTGTCATAGCTTGAGGTGCTCAGTGGATGGCAGGTTTGCTATGGTATACTTATGATGTGATGTAACTCCCTTTCCAGGTGGAGTTTCAGGAATGAGGGCGTCAGTTGGGGTGTGCAATGCTGTCTGGGAGAACCAGTTTTGACTACCATGATACTTGGATGATTGGTGCTGATGGCGAGGGAGCTGCGCTGTGATAGTCTATCTCATACACATATCTTGGCTGTGGTTAGTCATTTTGCAAATTGCATTGCCTTTCCTGCGGCTTGCCAGGGCGCACTCACGATGCCCGCAACTAAGCTGGCGGTTGTACTGCCTCTTCTTGACGGTACAGGTGGTTCATTCTTCTAGATTCTAGCTGGATGGTGGCATCAACGTGGGCCTCTGCGATTAGCCTGTTGTCATCTAATGTTGTATGATGGTCCATGTGTCTTGTCCATATAAGTTGAAGACTGTCTTACGTGAGCCTCGTGTCCGCCTTATTCGGAGGTGTACAGATGTAAACTGCTTCCTCATAGGCTTAACGATTCAATCGCCTCTGTGATTGCGTGTGATGTAGCTTCTGGCTGCTTATGGCAAGCAATGGTGATGTGGAGCGGGCCTTGTTGCAAGAAGATGCAGAGGAGGGAAAGCAGGAGCCCTCAGCCCGTACAAGCCACGCTACTCGTGTTGATGAGGAGACTCCGGAGTCAATACCTTCTGTAGGGCTCAGGATGCGACCAGTGGTGTATGGCCTGGTCAATGTGTCGAGCGCAGTTGCCATCGTCATGGCCAACAAGGTGGTCCTTTACACCTACGATTTCAAATTCCCCGTGGCTCTGACGCTCATGCACATGATCGTTACGGCTCTCGGGATGCGGGTCATAGCGTGGTGCGCCCTGTTCAGCAAGAAGCCGATCCCCTTTGTCAGCAGCATGCAGCTCGCCAGTGCAAACGTGGGGTCGATCGTCTTCAACAACCTCAGCCTTCAATGGAACACAGTCAGCTTTTACCAGGTGCGCAAATATATCAGTTGGTCATACGGGCGGCTCATGGTAGTAGTGGTATCGGCAACCAGCAACAGTTGCATGAAAAGCAAGCAACACCATTTCTAGCATGCTGTCAGACGTATGTAGAAGCATTATGACCCCGGTCTAAACTTGTCTAGAAAGGACTTCACTTACTCATTTATACTGAGTATGCTGCTATGCACGACTGGCCACAGGCACTCTCAGTGCTGGACCTCTGCTTCTGCTCCGGTGTCCTGCCCTTAGATTCACACTTTGCAATACCTTTCTAATGCTTGCCCACCCGCTTGTTGCCACAACACCTCCTCCCCCCGGCCCTTGGCCCTTCCCCGTGTGTGCATGCTTTAGATCGCCTAAACATCCATCATGCCAAGTTTCTACAAACCTGTCCATAGAAGTTCTCCCCTACATGGAAGTCCCCTGCCAAGTCATCTTGCAGTAAATGCTGTCTGCATCACAGGTTCTCTCCTGGGCTTGGTTCAGGACCCTAAAACCCTAAACCCTAAAACCTGCATCACAGGTTCTCTCCTGGGCTTGGTTCAGGACCCTAAACCCTAAACCCTAAAACCTGCATCACAGGTTTTCTCCTTGGCTTGGTTTGCACTAAGGACATCACATGCTGCAGACTCCCCTCAATCTTACTGACAACATCCCTACCCTGTAGTGCACGCCGTTGCATCTAACCTCAGCTTGTCTGTGGCAAATCCACAACCGGTTGTGTGGCTTCGTGATTGTGATCAGGAGCCTTGTGTTTATGGCGGAAGATTGTCTGGACATTGGCATAGCTGGTCTTGCGTTTTGATTGGTTTATCTCTACCCTGGATGCTACTGGGCATATCCAAGCAAAGATATAATAGCCCCCATGTCTGTGGTAGCTGAGACTGGTTCATCTCCACCCCCATGTTGATATGCTAGTTTGGAAGAAATGTGGCGTCTGACAGATCTCCAAAGCAGCGATGATGAGCTCCCTCACAATGCATACCCTGGCCTAGTGTGATCCCACCAGGGCACTCCGCCACTCTTCAACAGCCTGCTCCTACCACCCCGCATTCTTCACTTTGGCCTCCTTTTTACCTCTCTCGATGCTGTGGTTTGACCCCTGTGTGTTCAATGGGCGTTTTAAGCTAATTGGCTGCCTAGTGTGCAGTGCAGCCACACCTTGAATTTCTGTTTCTTCACCACACCCCTCTTTTCTTCGCTTGCAGATCTCCAAGGTAGCCATGACACCAACCGTCCTCTGCATAGAAGCCTTCGCCTACAAGAAGCCCGTATCCCACCAAGTCCTGGCCGCCATCGCCGTGCTTATGACCGGCGTCTTCCTGAGCACAGTCTCAGACCCTCAAGTCACCACAAACCCTATGGGCATCGCCGTAGCTGCTCTCAACGTCATTGTCACCTCCATATGCTCCGTTTGGACCGGCTACCTCCAACGCCAACTGAAGGTAGATGCTAACCAGCTTCTCTACTCCGTTTCCCCCCATGCTGTCGCCCTGTTAACGTGTTTGGTCCCTTTGGTGGAGCCTGTTGGGCTGCTGACACGGACAGTAGCGGCTGAGGGGACTATATTAGGGTATAAGCTGACACCTAGTGCAGCGGTTTGGATGCTGCTAGGGTCCTTGCTGGGGTTGGTGGTGACGTTGTCGGCGTATTTCTTCATAGGGGCTACGTCGGGGACTACTTACAGTGTGATAGCGCATGTAAAGACGGTGGTGGTGGTGGGGTGTGGGGTGTTGCTGTTTGGGGATAGTTTCCAGATGAGGAAGGTGTTGGGGTTGGTGCTTACGATGGGGGGTATTGCATGGTATACGTCTGCTAAGATGCAGGAGCAACAGAAGGGGGGGTCTAGGGTTTAGGTTTGTTAGGGTTGTTACTGTACTCTAGCATCAAACCCTGCTGGTATTGCATGGTAGACATCTCCTGCAAGGATGCAGGAGCAACAGAAGCTAGGGTCTAGGATGTAGGTTTACTAGGGTTTAAGGTACTCTGACATTAAACCCTGCTGGCATTGCATGGTGACATCGGTAAGGATGCAGAACCAACATCCTGCTGGAGAGAAAGAAGGTTCATGAGGGTTTAAGAGCTCATGTGCTGAGTAATAGACAGGCGAGTTGGCAGTACTGCACTGGAGGTTAAGGACAGGTTGTAAAAGCTGGGTAGAGTGATGCGACAAAAGTAGGCGAGGTCTTGGAGACGCCATGACAGAGTTTGTGTCGAGTGAAAGATGTACCAGAATTGACAAAGGGTCACCATCCCGATGCTAGGGGCCTTGGAAGTACTGCACTGATCTTCATGCTTTGTGAATACACAATAAAATCTGGTGCTGCATTCAGACATTCAAACATTCAGACTAGCCCACAGTAGAGGTGGCATGTGTGGTGACATTACGGGCATAGCAGTGGCAGCTCTGACTGTTTTGTTTTTTTTCTATGTGCTCCAGCTGTACTCATTAAGAGTTCGGGGTTTAAGGGTTTAGTTAAACCCTAAACCATACCCAGCTTTAGCCAGCATGACATTACAGGAGGGGTAGGTTTTTTCCAAGCGTGCTACCAGGTGAGGAGGGATACTACCATACCACGGAGAGGGAGGGGGGGAGGTGTCCTTCAAATGTGAGGTGGTGGGGCGTGGGTTGCTGCTGTTTGGGGGTATTAGCTTTCAGATGCCGAAAGCTGTGCAGTGATCTATCTCATATATATTGGCTTTCAAGGTGAGGGTGGTGATGGGTCTGGTCGTGATGGCCCTTGACACTACTCACTTGTACTGCATGCCAGCCCAGAATTCCATGTTTGATGACGCTTATTAGCTAGTAAGAGACCGCTAGTGAGTTTGTTGACATGGAAGGATGGGCTGGCGTGCAGTAGATGTAAGTAGCGTGAATGTTTACTAAGGGCCACTCTCCAATGTCTGCCTGTGTGAGGGAAGAGAGTGAAGTAGCCCAGCTGGTGAATTAGCTTGTCTACCAAGCACATAGACTTTGATGAGGGAGCTGAGGACATCATACAAACTGGGAAGTTTCTTGCAGCCAGACTGCAATGATATTTGGGATGGACAACCTGAATGTGCGTGTTCTGTTCCACTGTTTTTGTGGGGGCTTGGGGTGCGGGGCCTATGTCATTGTTTGCTATGGCATATCATGAACTGTAGTAATGGGGCTGGGCTGGGAGGGAGAAGAAACGAAGGTACCACCTAGTGCTCCTTGACCAAGCTAACAAAGCCTTAATCACTTTCCACTGAGGTGGCAGCTGCAGCGGACAGGAATGGCGGGGAGCTGCTATGCACTATCTGGGGATAATTAGCTGGGAGAACTTCATTGACATGGAGTCTTGGACTGGAATAGTGCAGTGGAGAGGTGCATTGACGCGCTGGATGCCTGTCAGTGGTGGTGACTGGTTGTCGCAATGCACAAGAGAGCTTGGGATTTGAGTGTGTTATGCAACGTTGGTAAAGTTTTGGCGCAAGGGTAAAGGGGATGTAGTAAAGCGTTAGCAGTCAGCGGTGGCGGCGTGTTCCCTTATCCTTAAGCATGTGATGCAAGCTGAAGGGAATGAATTGTGTTAGAGCTGACTAAGTAGACGTCGGTTCTGCTTACCTCCATATGGCACACTCAGCCAGATGTCCGTAGCGACTTGAACCGAACCAGGTCCCTGCATGCTAGGGTTGCTCATCAAAGCGGCTGCTAGAGTAACCCTCCCTCCATGCCCCCTTCCCTTCAATTCCGTTGGGGAGAGGGATTTCCCCCCCTTCTCTGTCACAGAGTGTATGTAGTTCTCTCTCTCTCTCTCTAGTTCTCTCTCTCTCTCTCTCTCTGACAAACTAGAAATTGGTAGGCCAACCAGCCAGGAAGGCATGATCCTGATAGTCATAGGCATATAGCATAGGCAGTCAGCTGAGCTCGCTACTACTTACATCAACTTAAAGCACATTTCTAGCCGATGCCAAGTGGCAGTCATCCAGCCAAAAACTATGCCCGTCGGAAATTTTGGGGGGTATGATTAAACGCATTTCTCGGTTGACGTACAAGCACTTGGCGGTCTATCTCATATATATCCTGGTGCAGTAGTCTCTCTTAACATATACTATATCCTGATGAACACAAATGGTAAGTAGCGCCCTTTGAAGGCTGCTGAATCCCTACTTTGAGCAACAGGGGTGCCTCCGTCCAGCCCCAGACCGACGGCGAGGCAACCTAGATCATACGAACAAACAAAGGTGTGGCAGCCGCAAGAGGGCTGCTAAATCAACCAGTTGGCTCGTTCAGGTGCTGCAGGGGTGCCGAGTGAGCTAATTCACATACATATGTCAACCAATGACACATATTATTGCAGCACTCTGTTTTTAAAAGGCTTCAAGACAGAAGGGCAAATGCAAAACTGTACGTACTTCGCGGTACGGCTGTAGCACAGGTGACTCAAAAGTGCAAGGGCATGTCTCAACCAGCCCATCAACTAAACTCTCACCAAAAGCAAGCTCCAAGCCTTAATCATTTGCAGTATTTCCTTTCCTGTAGGATTGCTGGTCTTTGTAGTGCTTCACAGCAGTTATATCTGCTTACATCTTTGTGCAGTACTTGGACCTCAAAGCGGTTGCAGTACTCCAAGACCCACACCAACCCTTTCTAGAGTACTTCAAGCACCACCCTGCTGCATAGCTTTTGTAGCACCTTGCAGACCAGCCCTTCCATCCCCACCCATCCACCCTTCATTATTGCGCAGAGAATGTGCAAGACCTCAAATTGCCACCCAAGAACATCTACAACTAAGGCATCAACACATCTACGTGTCAAGTGTGACAAGAGAGGCGTGACCTCCTCTGCTCGCATCGACAACATCTCGCTTGAAGTTAACTTTTAGCATTTCTCTTCTCTTCACCAGTCATGTTAAGACAAGCAAGTGTGACAGACTGAGACTGAGAGCCAGACCCCTAGTAGTCCTATATTGGCAGGGGCCTGCCTCCCTACAGGTTACTGAAATGCCCCCAGGCAACAAAGCACTGGCAGGTTGTACATTGTAAGGTTTAGTGTCATGATGGAGTGTCCGGCAAGTGCGGAACCATAGGACTGACTAGTAACCGACTTCTAGCCACCCCGCCTCAATAGAACTTATTTTTACTGGCACGCCAGCAACCACAAGGAGCCACCCATAGGCTCCAACAGCTTACTTATTTAATTATTGCCATGATCAGGAGTTGGGTTGGGAGTCAGGACAGGAGGCACAGAACTCCCTGCCCGCAACGTTTGTGGATATGGGTAAAACTGCAGGGGTTCTGCTACTGGCTGGCAAGACAACTGCTCGCGTGCCACTAGGTCCTTTGTATCATTCAAATATTTCATGTTAAGCCATAGCAAAAAGTGCCATAGGCCCCGCACCTCAAGCTGTCACAGAGAACAGCGAGGTGAAACAGAATACTGGTTTTTGTAGTACTGCATTTCATGATATGCCGTGGCATTTGCATAAAAGCGGCCATAAAAAGATGCAGTATGTGTGTCATCTGTCTTCGGGCATACACCAGCTGTTAAAGGCAAGAAGCAACAATACATTGAAAACAGGTAGGAGGCATGACAGCGGGTGTCTAACAGGCAGGTGGCCCAACTGGAAGCTCCTATGCCTCACGTGCATCCAGGGACCATAAAAGGATTTGCTGGAGTTATTGCTTCAGAAGTGACAGCCGCCATAGGCCATTGTGGGCCCCTTGCTGCCCCTTGGCTCCGGGTTTTTTGTTTCTTCTTGTAAATTTCAAAGTGTGTGTGTTTATTTGTTTGCTGAACCTTTGCCTCCTCCCTTCCTCCCGGCTCCCTGTCCCCTTTACCTCTTTTAGGAGGCTATGTACTTCTTGATGAGTCGGTCCGAATTCAGGTCTCGGACCTGGAAGTTAAAGATCGATTGTTTTTGTTGGCTTTGTTTTCTCCTTCCCCGTTGGCAGCTAAGGTGTCCAGCTCATGCCCTCTGTGCTACACTAGCAGCCGCTCATCCTTCAAGCACTTACACGCTGATAGCCACCGCTGCCAAGCAATAATGAAATCTGACACAACCACTCAATATCGTTCGCTTTATAGCAGCCCCAGCTGCAGCGTTGTGAAATTGGTTGAGGAGTGAGAAATTCAGCTGCTAAAAACAGGGTCTTTCCTTTTCGCTATGGCGAATTGTCAAGGTAACAGTGGGAAAGTGGCAAGAGCAGGTTGTGATCACCAGCACTAAATTGCAGGCCAAGAGACCACGACCAGCAAAACACGACCAGCATGGCATGCCTAAACAGTACCATTGCGGATCCAGGGGCTGTCAAGAGCTAAGACAAGGTAGGGACATCACATTCAAGGGTGATCTCAATCCTATTTATGAACTGAGATGAGGGATGCCTACACTGAGACACTCATACTGACACTGACACTGATACTGGGATGAGTGATTTCTTGCGAAACCGCTTGATGTCACCCAATCAATATCAATGCAGTATAGTTTTGGGCGCATGTCCATGGCAACGGCTCTCTCAGTAAGCTCTGGAAATCCATTAGGACTGCCCTCGTGAAGTTCTTTAGCCGTTTTCAAGAAGACAAGCTTTCACTTGTCGATCCCTTACTTGCTTGGCCTTGTCTCTGTCATCGCCTTGCTCTCATGTAGGAACGGATTCTATAGTATAATCTCCGAGATACCGTGCCTGATATCAGTTGACAGCTTATGTACTTAGGACTCGACTTTCAGGAGCATGGCAAACCTGCCCAACGACACAGGCCTGCCGCAAGAAGTAGTAGAGGGTACTATAACGGGCGGACCCGGAAGGAGGGCCGACCAGGACCTTCCTGTTGACTTTTGGCTCTACAAATATAAGGCAAGCATCTTATATGCCAGCTTCTTTGCGGTGAACGCAAACAGCAGCCGAGCAACTTTCCCTGCGGCAGGTGGCCCTTTGCTTACGTCGGGATCCGCATGATTGGGAGAAGTGTGTATTCGCTCATCGGGGAGAAAAGGCGCGGCGTAGGGATCCCTCGCGCTACCAAGCCGTGCAGTGCCCTGAAGCTCGGGCGGTGAGTCGCACAACAGCAGTTGATGGGTATAATTTTCAGGCTGCCAGTTTCAGCGAAGCACGTTCCAGTGATTTACTGTCATATGTGCTAACCTTCAAGCACGGCTGAGGTCTCAGCCCTGGCAGCAGCAGGTGCAAAGGTCCCTATCAGTCCCCACCTTTGGGGGGCCCAGACTTCCTAAGCTAATAGTACTTGCTGGATGCATCTTGCCATCATAGCGCAGAGCCTGCTTGTCTCAGCAGAAGACCACATAGTAGGCAGCGCAGCATCATGTTAAACCCCTGTGGCTACGGTCCTGCTTAGCAGCCAGCTTCTCATTAAAGCGGCTACATGATATGCAGTCATGGTCATGGATTGAACACGATCTGCTGCATACTTCACGTCTTGAGGAATATGTTCTCTGTTGCACACTTGGCACCCCCACGGTTTGGACTGCACCCTGGGCTTCCTGCATGCCCCATGCCAAGGCATCATGCTGTGCTCGTGGTCTGTCTCTGCTCTGGCATCCCTGGGCTGTCTGCATGCCCTCATGCCAAGCCATCATGCTGTGCTGGATGTCTGCACGACTCCCTCATCTACCTTGCCCGTCCTCAGGAAGATTGTACCTTGGCATAGGCCAAGCCTTCCTCCATGCCGTGTGCCAAGCCACCATGCTGTGCTCGGCATCTGCATGACCCCTTCAACTGCCTTGCCTCCAGGCTCCATGCCAAGCCATCATGCTGTGCTTGGCATCTGCATTACCCCTTCAACTGCCTTGCCTGCATGCTCCATCCCAATGGTCGTGCTGTGCCCGGCATCTGCATTACCCCTTCAACTGCCTTGCCTCCATGCTCCATGCCAAGCCATCATGCTGTGCTTGGCATCTGCATGACCCCTTCAACTGCCATGCCTCCATGCTCCATGCCAAGCCATCATGCTGTGCTTGGCATCTGCATGACCCCTTCAACTGCCTTGCCTGCATGCTCCATCCCAATGGTCGTGCTGTGCTCGGCATCTGCATTACCCCTTCAACTGCCTTGCCTCCATGCTCCATGCCAAGCCATCATGCTGTGCTTGGCATCTGCATGACCCCTTCAACTGCCATGCCTCCATGCTCCATGCCAAGCAATCATGCTGTGCTTGGCATCTGCATGACCCCTTCAACTGCCTTGCCTGCATGCTCCATCCCAATGGTCGTGCTGTGCTCGGCATCTGCATTACCCCTTCAACTGCCTTGCCTCCATGCTCCATGCCAAGCCATCATGCTGTGCTTGGCATCTGCATGACCCCTTCAACTGCCATGCCTCCATGCTCCATGCCAAGCAATCATGCTGTGCTTGGCATCTGCATTACCCCTTCAACTGCCTTGCCTGCATGCTCCATGCCAAGCCATCATGCTGTGCTGGATATCTGCATGACCCCTCCATCCTCCCCCTCCTCAGGAAGCTTGGATCTTTGGCAATTGTCTTACAACTGATCTTCCCCTGCCACCATGCGAGTCCATGCCTCTTCATGCCCTCCCATGCCCTTCATGCTTGCCCCTCTCCTATCAGTTTATGCTTACATTTCTTACTAATGAGTTACCTTTGCCTTCTGCTGTTCACCTATGCAGAAGAAGGTGTGCCCCAGGGGGGAGGACTGCCCATGCACCCATCATCTTTTTGAATACTGGCTTCACCCAGACAGGTAAGGTGGTGTGGGGCAGACAAGGGGTGGTGGTGGATGGACTCATGTGGGTGGAGAATGTTTGTGATGCATGTTGGAACCATGGTGGCCATGCCTGCCTGAACAGAAGATATGAATTAAAGGACGCTAGTAAGTAAGTAATTTGGTTGGCAGCAGTTCGCTCCACCCAGATACTGGTACGGATGGCAGGAAGGGGAAGGGCAGGTCCTATAAGTAGGCTGCCTAGTATATGGTCTCGTTATCTGGCAGCGTGGGAGTCCAGCTGGTATCCTGGTCGGACTGAACAGCATGCTGACTACCTGGTAATCACTTCACTTCAGATACTAGGTGGTCTCCCATGCTGCCAGGTTACAAGCTGATGTGATCGCCCTGAAGCAGCAGACTGTCAGTGCGAGTCCAACAGGCTAGGAGGCAAGCGCCACTGTAAAGCAGTTGGACTGGTCTTGAAGGCATATGCAGACCTTCTTGATGTGTTTGAGGCAGCAAAATAACTGTCAGCAGCATGGGTTGCACTTGAAACCAGCTGGTTCTCCCCGTGCTGCTGAAACCAGCTGGTTCTGTTGGAGATGTGTATGTGACTGCTAATGTATTTCAGGACTAACCCGTGCTTGCCGTCGGCTTGCCAGTGACCAAGTGAATAAAGTGTTGCCCTTGGGCTTAGTCAAAGCAGCGCTTAGGATAGTTTGTAAAGTTTAAAGCATCTGTTGTCCACGTGGTAAGATACTTTGCAGGGGTTGTTAGTGGGTGCTTGGCAGGTTACAACATGGTTTGCAAGATTGAAAACAGGTGAAGGGCCATCTAAGCGGGAGGAAGCATTACTTTTGGTGCCTCGGTGCCTAGCATGCAGGGAATGTGTAGTACAGGCTATGTGCAAAGCAGAAGATATGCCAGAACAAATGGCTTTGACGCCCGATGGGCTGCTCCTGCCCCTGCTCCTGCTGCTTCTGTGTTCAGGTTTCGCACCTGCATGTGCGAGCATGGATCCCGGTGCCAACGCCCCATCTGCTTCTTTGCCCACACCCCCGAGGAGGTCCGTCCCCTCCCCCAGGGTCAGAGAGTAGCACTAGAACCAGGAGGCTCCCGCAAAGCTAAGGAAGCAGCAGCAGCAGCAGCAGCAGCACATGGCGGCGGCGGCAGTAGCAGCAGCAGCAACAGCCCTGCACCTTCTCTCCAGCACCAGTACTCGGACCCTGGGCTCTACATGGCAGCTGCAGGTGCTGTGGGGGGGCCCACGCAGATGCTGTATGGCAGCCCCTCTGGTGGGAGCATGATCATGCCGGATGGGTCTATAGCTACGATTCCCGCAAGTGGGGGTGGGGGCCGGGGGGTGTTGGTAGGTGGGGACCAGGTGGTTCAGCTGCTGCAGCCGGTGCGTACTGCAGATCCTACCGGGGCGGGGCTGGTGGGTCAGAGCGGGGGTGTTAGTACAGACGTGTCGCCGTCGCTAAGCCCTAGGTGGATGGCAGGGCAGGGTTTAGCGGATGGGAGTCAGCACGGGGGTCTATCCCCAGGTGCGGTGTCGCCGGTGTTCCACCAGCAGCAGCAGGCAGGGGGGCTGATACTTCAGGGGAGTCCCTCGGGGTCCCTGTACGCTCCTTTGCATGTGCAGTACATGTCATCTACTGACCAGGCGGCTGCTATGGGTGGGGCTGTAGTGGGGCCCTTGATGGGCGGGGGGCAGGATGCTACTGCTTATCAGCTTTCTGGGGCTGGGGCGGACATGCTGCAGCCTGGCATGGCAAATCTGACCATGGTTCCGGGGGGTGGGCCACATGGGGGTAGTCAGCAGCACAGGCGGCAGTCACCGGGGGCGGTGTCACCCGTGGGGTCACCCCCGCCAGGGGCTGGTGGGGTGGGGTTAGGATTTGCTGTGATTGATGGGCAACCAGTGGTGAGTTTTTGGGCGGGTATGGGGGGTGGAGATGAGGTCAAGGGGTTTAGGGTCAGGACGTCCTTGTTGGCTGCTGAACTTCGTTTGCCGGTGTCTGCATGCATCTCCTCTGCTGCATGCTGGCTATTGCTGTCCTGTGCCCAATGGGGAGATCAGAAGCAGGTGGGGTCACTGCCTTGGCTTGTCCAAGCACAGTGTGGATGTTGAGTTAGTTCGTTCGGCTGTCACGGGTATCCAAATTTTGTCTCTCTTGTCGCCCCTGTTCTATAAACGGGGGTTCCTTCTCCTTGCAGCTTTTGTCCTGCATGGCCCTACGCTTGTTCATGGCCTCTTCGTGGTTCATCCTCCTGATTGGCTGTTCTTTGTTGTTGCATACAGGACGCCCCTGAGAACCCAGAGCCACTGTCTTTCTCTCTGTGGGACTTGGAAGGGCGCCCGACCTCCCTGGCGCTGTCCCAGCAGGGCATGATCAACCAGTACGTCCAGCAGCAGCAACAGCAAGCAGACCAGCGGCACTTGGCTGCAGCAGCTGCAGCAGCAGGGCAGCAGCACCACATGGGTAGCAGCAGCAGCGGCAGCAGCAAAAAGTACAAGGAGTTCCAAGGGTTTGAGTCGTGGTTAACACCTGGAGAGGCTGCCCAGCACCAGCAGCAGCAGCATTTGCAGCATGGGGGCAGTAGCAGCAGCGGCATGGCGGGGTTGCTACAGCAGCAGGCGGGTGCTGTTGCTACAGCTTCGGTGGGGGTGGGCGGTGGCGTTACGGTTGCAGGGAGTGGGAGGGCACTGACCCGCACCAGCAGCAACACCAGCGTGACATCCGGCGGCCGCGGCTTTGGCATGGACATGTCGGACCGCAGCTACAGCCCTAGTGTCACTAGTTACATGTCACTCACTAGCCCGGTGGGGTCACCTGTGGGAGGGCAGCTTGGGAGCGTGCTGATGCTTCGGGAGCAGCAGAGGGCGGGACCTTCTGTTAATGTCGGCGGATTGCAGCAGCAGCAACAGCAGCAGCTACTTTGGCAGCAGGCCGAGCAGCAGCGGTGGGGTGGCAGCAGCAGTGGGGGAGAGGGGCCTGGCGCTGCTCCTGGTGTTGGGGGTGGGCAGGGGGTGGCGAAGGGAGATGCTCCTGGAGGAGCAGTGGACAAGCTACTGCAGCAGGTATGTGATGGCCCTGT
Source organism: Pseudopediastrum boryanum (assembly GCA_963556185.1). Taxonomy (NCBI): domain Eukaryota; kingdom Viridiplantae; phylum Chlorophyta; class Chlorophyceae; order Sphaeropleales; family Hydrodictyaceae; genus Pseudopediastrum; species Pseudopediastrum boryanum. Next base: position 703,669 of record OY744510.1, on the reverse strand, counting down.
GCTTAGGGAACTTCTTGGCCAGACCGGCAACCAACTTGCGCTTCAAGTTTGCAAGCCTTTATTACATTGGATAAGACATGGAAGCTGCAGTAAATGCTTCAGCAAAACTTATGTAAATTTATAACTGAACAGGAACCTGAACCCAAGCCCTAGGGGTGGGCAGGGGGTGGCGAAGGAAGATGCTCCTGAAGGAGCAGTAGATAAGCTACTGCAGCAGGTATGTCATGTTCCTGTGATTAGGGAAAGGATCACAGTGACAGAAGAGGCAGAGAGCTACAAGCCTCGCGGTCGATATGATTCAAAAGCTACAAAATGTGCTTTCAAACGGTGTGTTCCAGCAGAAGGTAGTCAAGCTAGTAAGTAAAGATAAGCTACTGCAGCACGGGCACATGAGTTTCAACTATGACCATATCTACATCAGTTCCTCAGACTAGTTCGAGAATGTTTGACTTGCATGCGGACGTCAGCCAGATGAGAGGATTACGAAAGTCACTGTGGCTTTAGTCACTAGGTTTTTGAGGCTCAAGAAAGTTGGTTGGAGCTTTGAGCAGGATCATGTGCACCTTTCTTTGCTATAAGAGGCTGGTTTTGGGTAGCTTTTAGGCACCCCACTGATGAGGCGCTTGCCGAAATGCATATGGGTTAGTGTCTCATTAAAGTGATCCTGGAACCAGTCTCCTCGTACAAGTCTGTGTGCTACATGCGTACCAGCGGGCAACTCGACTTACGCGTAACTCCGTTGCTTTGGCTCTCTAGCCTCGACTGATACGCGTTCCCTTTACCACCAAGCTAGTAAGTAAAGATAAGCTACTGCAGCAGGTATGTGATGGCCCTGCGGTTAGGGAGCTACAAGCCTGTATCGCAGTGGATGAGACATGAAAGCCACAGGACATGGTTTCAAAGGTGTACTCCAGCATAGGTAGTTGCTCAATGGAAACTTAAACTCACATCCTAGTATCTAGTTTGTAAGACATAGAGCCCTACTTTTGACCTGGTGCTATGGATTAGGGTTTATGGATGTGGATGATGTGCATTGGTTAAAACCTATCTTGTGCATTTCGGGGGTTGGAGGGGTGCAGCAGTCCATTAAGCCCTGTGTCTCTGGAGGCCTGACCTTCAGTTAAACCTAATCTCAAAGCCTGTCTTTGTAGAGGTCCAGCTGCTGAAGGTCGCAAGGGAAACCTAAAAAGCATACTCTTAGCATGGAGTCTACACCCCAAAACCATACCCCTGTAACAATTAACGAACTGCCATAGCAAAAGCGGCAGAGGCCCCGCACCTCAAGCAGAACCCAAACCAAAACATACATTTCAACCTAAACCCTGATCACAACCTAAATACTAAAGCTTAGTCCTGTGTCTGTGCAGGTCCGGGCGCTCAAGGCAGCTGGAGAGGCCTCTGGGAACCTTCCTGATGGAGGGGTGGCGGCCTTTGCCGATGACATTTGCGCCCTGCTGTCCTCTAAGGACCAGGAGCAGCTGCTCCAGGAACTGGGCAAACGGGTGCCAGGTGCAAAGGCAGAGGAGAAGACAGCAACAGCAGCAGCAGCGGGGACAGCAGCAGCAATAGCTGCAGCAGAGGCTGGCACTCGTGGTGGTGGTGGTGGTGTGGTGGGCGATAGTGCGGGGGCACCCGTGGGCGCTGGCTCGCTGAGTAGTCCTGTGGGTGGGGTTGCTAGCGTGGATGTTGCTGCTGCTGCTGGTGCTAACTAGTAGGACCACCAGGCCAGGAAGACAGCAGCAGCAACAGCCATGCTTGCAGTCGCCTAGTAGTCCTGCAAGTGGGGTTATTGGCGTGGGTGTTGCTCCTGCTGCTGCTGGTGGTGCGAGCTAGTGGGGGCAGATGGCCTCTGAACTGAGCAGGCGGAGAAGTCAGGAGCAGCAGAGGCAGCAGGAACAGCTAGTACTCCTTGTGGTGGTGGTATTGGTCATCTAGGTGCAGGCTGGCCACAGAAGACGACGATATGAGCAGCAGCGGGAACAGGCGCAGCAGGGGCAGCAGCTGCAGCAGAGGCTAGCACTCCTGATAGTGGAGTTATTAGCAGTGCGGTGCGCAACAACACGGGCAATGCATGTGCGGGCGCTCCGATGTGCCCTGGGTCGCGTAAGAGTCCTACGGGTGGGGTCGCTAGCATGGGTGTTGCTGCTGGTGGTGGTAACTAATAGGAGCACCTGGTTTTGGAATTGCATGCGGGGAACGCAGCAGCAGCAGCAGCAGCAGCAGCAACGCCCGCGCTTGCAGTCGCCTAGTAGTCCTGGAAGTTGGATTCATAGTGTGGCTGTTGCTGCTGCTGGTGGTGCTAACTAGTAGGTGCAGCTGGCTTCCTGGTATTGAGCAGGCAGGGAAGGCAGCAGCAGCAACACCAGCAGCAGCAGCAGGGAAGACACCGGCAAAGGCAAGACAGCAGGTGTTAGACCAGCAGCAGAGGCAGCAGGAACAGCTAATACCTCTTGTCGTAGTGGTACTGGCGATGGGTGTGCAGGGGTGCGTCGGCAGCGGGCGGTGGCAGGTAGTGGGAGCAGTGTATCGAGCAGCACGGACAGGGGCAGCAGATCGCATCAGCTGCAACTGTAGTAGAGCTGATATGTTGGAGGTAGAGGTATGCACCACACCACTGAGGTGGAGTCCCTGGCGAAGGGGGTGGGGCTTTGGGGTCGGTTTGGACAAGGAGCCCTGGACGAGTGGTAGTAGAGAGAGGCAACTAGAAGCACTCCTGCTGCTGTAGCTGCTCCTGTTGTGCTGCTGCTGTTTTGTGGGCACTTATGGGGGCTGCGATGGTTCAGGTATGTGCCTGGCCTTTGTGGAACACCCAATGCAACATGGGCGAGTACGGGGTGGACGGCTGAAGCCTTACGGCGGGAGGTGACTGCTAGATCTAATACTGGTAGCACTCAGTAGAAGTGCACGGGTGCGCGGCCAGGGCTATGGCTCTATGTACTGCGGGGACGTTAAGCAGGACGTTTAGAATGGTGGGAAGTTTGAGGTGTGAGCTGTTGGCTCCTACTTCCTACTGATTCAGGGTATGCTTGGAGGGCAAGCAAGGGATGTGCGCTGTTGGCCAGACCGTGGCAAGTCCCCAGGGGTGTGCATTGTTGGCTCCTACTTTCTACTTATTCAGGGTATGCATGGTGGCAAGCAAGGGGTGTGTATTGTTGGCAAGGAAGTAGCAAAGCAGCACTCACTCCTGATCTGTGGAGCTAAGAAGAGTGTGTATGCGTGGAGGGAACTAGGGAGCAGGCAGGAGGGGAGCTGTTAGACCAGGCTTGTGTGGGAGGGACTGGAGGAGACTGGTTGGTTGGTTCTCATTAAGTAGGCCTGTTTCCACAAATGGTGTGTGCATAGATGTAACCATGGTGGGCACCTGGCAGCTTGGCTGGATGTGAACTGTCTGGGGCAGGGGTTTTACTTCAGCAGGAGGCAGATGCAAGGGTGTGGTTGTGGCCGGACTATTACCACTAGTTAGGGGTTACAGGTAACGGTTGGGCTAGGCTTTAGTGGTGGTGACAGCAGTCTCATTGCGGCATTTGTTGGACTGCGAGGTCTAATTTACGGCCTAGGGTCCAGTGGGGGTGGCCTTTGGAGCTTCACTGTAGTGGGGTTCCTCAGCTGCTAAGGAGGGGTATTGGTTATGCTGAAAGGGCGTTTCTGGTTGTGGTGATACATTGTATTGAAGGTGCCCTTGGGGCAGTAATGACGTGGGAGCTGACTTGAGTTATCGCTTGGAGATGGACAAGGTAGTTGGGAGGGTATGTTTGTGGGTGATACTCTCTGTGGAGGTTGTGTCGGCAAACTACCTGCAATGGTGGTGTATAGGGAACAGCTCTTCTGCATGGGGAAGCACAGATACCGGAAGGTGAAGTACTGCCAAGTTGATCAAGTGCAGCACTACATGCACTTTGTGAAGCACCAGAACGCTACTAAATGTGATGATCCAAATTGCCTTGGATGAGGGTCGATCACTTCAGCACTGTTGACACTGAACATTACCAATTATGGAAAGTCATGCATGAGTATGTCTTATAGTGTGCTTGCACATGTGTTTGGTGGTTTTTGTGTCGGCAGTGATCATTTCTGATTGGAAATGCTGCTTATGCTGCAACTACTCAGGATTTGGTCTTGCTCCGCAAGTTGCTTGCACTTTTGTTATGCTTCGCCTACTTTTGGTCTATTGTTTCCTTCAGTAGCTCCAGAGATTGAAGGGCTACAAAGAGTGTGATTATGCCTTGAGCAGGATCCTGTCTTGCTCTCTGCTTTCTTTGGGGGTATTGCACCTAGCTGGGGAATGTTTGTGGTAGGAAGTGAAGCAGAAACTTTTCTTGTTCTCCGCTCGCTTGTGGTGCACTCTTACTAGCTGCAATCTTTTTGCTCATGCTAAAAGCAGAGACTTGTAGCAGCGTTGAAGCACGTGAAGCTCATTGGCTTGCTTTTGGTGGTATTGCTACTTTCTGGAATTCGTGCAGCTATAAGATGCGTGGGATGCTGAAAGCCTGGAAGGCGCAGCTAATGCTGAGTATGATTGGCTTTGATGATTGCACTGCCATTGCGCTTGCAAGGGGATGATTGAACAGCATAGAAGGTCTAATAACTGGCAGGATGGGTTTTGGTGGAGACTTGTGTACCGTTTGCCAACAAGCCGGTCCCTGTTGGACTGTTTCGTGTGAGGTACAAGGCTGACGTTGTGCTGTTCTTCTTTTCGGTGTCTGCGATGCTTCTCTCTTACATGTGTTACATGGCTTGGCTCATCTGGTGTCTGCTCTCCTAGTGGTGTTTGGACAACCTCTTTTCTATAAGTTTTTTGCTGTAGTTCGAGGGGCTTGATACAGGGCCCTTGCTGACCTTCGCATACGACACGGGGTCAGATGCGCCAACGAATATAGGTTCACGGGTAAGCCCACAAAGTATACCACTGTTCGCCAATATGGGCAGGTGTGCATTGGCTATCGAAGATGGGCTGGTGGCAGCCATTGTGAGACTGTTGGACAAGGACTTTGAGTATGCCGTTGGAGCTTAGGTTGGCTCCTTTTGGGTGGCGCTGCCCCCCATCGCGCCCGGCTTTGGTGGGCCATTTGGTATCACCCGTACCACTACCCGTATCAGGATTTGCTAGTGATGTCCACGTCTGGTGGTGGTTATGATCCAGGTTGGGCTGCATGCAGCCCTGTTTGCAGGAAGGACCTTATCTGAGGGGATGTGGTATGCAGAGCCTGTTTGCAATGGCGACTCTTTCTGAAGTATGTGGTTAGTAGGGTGACTGTCTGCTGCATTCATTGCTTGTTGCAATACTGGTTATGTCATGTCAGCGGAGACAGCTGCATTCGGCCCCATAGAGCCCCTGCTGGTGTGTCCTTGACCACCAACGTGCCATGCAGAGGCTCCTGCCCTGCCCTGAAATCCCCCATAGGGATTGAGGATTTTTTTCGAGGAGGATTTTATGAGATAGATCACTGCACAGCTTTTGGGCCGTGCAGCGCCCGCGGCAGAACTCCATACAGTTTGTTCCCAGAGGATTATGGGGACTTTGAGGGTAGGGCTGGGCAGCAGCTGTGCATGGGAGATTGGTGGCCAAGGACACACCAGCAGCAGGGCCTTTGTGGGATGCTGTTATTGCAAGGCTGATTTGGGTGGACAGTTAGCTTGTGTAGAAGTATTCCTTCTTTGAGCTGCTCCCCGTTTTTTGGTGTGGTGTAGCAACACAGAATTCTCGTGCGCTTTCATTGCTGTGATTCCATAGGAAATGGGGGAGCTCTTCTGTGGCTTCAGGTGTGGTAGTAGCAAGGGTGTCGATCAAGTTAAGCAACCCTGCCACTGGCCTTATTTGCCTTGGTCATGTGGAGTTTGGAAGGACATCAGCTGCCCTCCACTGTTGCAAAGGGCTAGAAAAGTACATGTTATTTATTGTTGTCAACCTGCCCTCCTCTTTGATTGCGGAAGTGCTGATGCAAGCTCATAAGGATGCGTCTTTAGTACTGCTGCACTTGATGATTCCTTGCCAAAAGCGTTTGCAAGGGGTTTGAGTCTGATGCCCTGCCCTTACCTGCCGCGGGTTCAACTTGTCGTACGGCTGTTGCCCTTCTTGCGGAATGTTACGTTAAGCCCTTGGAAAAAAGCCATGGCCTTGGAGCCATAATGCATGCACTTTAAATATGTAAGGTAAGGTATCCCCTAAGGGTTGAGATGGTGTAGAATGCTTCTTCAACTTATCATGTCTTGCTTTGCATGCTTGCTCTGTTTTGGAATGTGCCCCTTGTTGTCTTTGTGTTCAGTCTATCTCTTGGTATGCAGTTGGGATGTTGGGCCAGCATATCGATCTGCGTACTGCCTCAGTGCATAAAAGGGGTGTTCGCATTATGTGTAGCTAAAATGATGGAGATGGAAGATCTGTTGCTATGTCCATTGGAGCCTTCTGTGACTGCTCTCAGTGTGGTGGTTTGTAGGTGGTGAGGTTTTTGGAGCAAGAGGCCGTGTTTGGGAATCCGCCTGGATTGCCAGGGCTCCGTGATTGTTGTCTTGCATGTTGCTGGGGATATTTGTCAAGGTGCAGAGTACGGGCATGGCTGGGGTACTAGTAGTGGGTCCAATGGACAAATTCAATTGCATTGGGGGGTTGGGTATGATGGTCATGCCTGCGGGTGTTTCAGGGATGAGCAGGAACAATTTCTCATCTGCTAAGCTTGGTACGACTTGAGTGCATAGTGGCAGCTGGATTAAGAAACTGGTTGGAGTTATGTGGCGGATGCTGCACGATCCGAGGGCTGTGCAGTGATCTATTTCATATAGTGACAGCTGGAGTAGCAGGAGGTTTGTCTGCATGACAATGTGGGAAGTGTGAAGCTTGGGTTTGGCCAGTTTTGATGGGTGAGAACCCCACGGTCTTGACCGCATAGCGAGAGCGGTAGGACTGTGGTCATCTGCATGAGAACTTAGTTCTTGTGCTCATAGGGAAGCTTGGGTTGGGCCAGTTTGCATGGGTCAGGTCCGATTTCCTTTATGTTGACATCATGGTGGGATACGGGTTTGGGCATCCTATCACAGATGCTCTTTTTCTTCGGACCTCTGCTGGCATGGTATAGGGTTTAGGGTTGCTGACCCTAAACCCTAGCCCTAAACCCTAAAGCCCTCTGCTGGCAAGGTATAGAGGGCCTGGTATGGGCAATGGGTAGTCCACAGGCATCTTGATGCTTTTTGGCCCTGGTGTGTCTGGCCGTTTCAAGTTGATCACAGTCTGTTGAGGATGAGTTTCCAGACATGTTTACTTGTTAGTGTTTTTCTTTGGTTGTTGGTTTCAGTGCTAGCCATTGCCTGCGGTACCTAGGAGCCATTGGTGTTGGGTAGTCTAGTGTCCGTGGCATGAAGTGCATGCAGTTCAGTGTCTCCCCTTTGATGCCTTAGTTGCATGTTTTCCGGTGCCAATTGAGATTTTGCACATTCTCTGCGCAATAATGAAGGGTGGATGGGTGGGGATGGAAGGGTTGGTCTGCAAAGTGCTACAAAAGCTATGCAGCAGGGTGCCTTGATGTTGCTGGCTGCTTGAAGTACTCTAGAAAGGGTTGGTGTGGGTCTTGGAGTACTGCAACCGCTTTGAGGTCCAAGTACTGCAGAAAGATGTAAGCAGTTATAACTGCTGTGGAGCACTACAAAGACCATCAGCAATCCTACAGAAAAGGAAATACTGCAAATGATTGGGCTGGGAGCTTGCTTATGGTGAGAGTTTAGTTGGTGGGCTGGTTTGAGACATGTACATGCCCTTGATTGCATTTTTGAGCTACCAGTGCTACAGCAGTACGTACAGTATTGCATTTGCCCTTTCTGTCTTGAAGCCTTTCAAAAACAGAGTACTTTAATAATAACAATATGTGTCATTGGTTGACGTATGTATGTGAATTAGATCACTGCACCCCTGCAGCACCTGTAGTGTACCTGCGGCGGAACGCGCCAACTGGTTGATTTAGCATGCAGCCCTAGTGCTGCTCCCACACCTTTGTATGGCCCTGAGCAAGGCATAAAACTGCTTGGCTTGCTGTTCACTGGGTCAACTGGTCAGCGCATGGCAAGTCGAAATGGGCTGGCCTGACACACATTGGCTAGCAAGGGATTTAGGGTGGGCTGGTGGCAGCCATTGTTTGAGCTTGGACATGAAATTGAATATGCCGTTGGAGACTAAGTTGGCTCCTTGTGGGTGGCGCTGCCCCACCGGCGCCCCGCTTTGACGGGGCCATTTGGTAATTGGTAATTGGTATGACCTAGCAGCCCTTTGCGGTTGCCATGCACACCTTAAATGTTCAGTTATGTTATGTTATGCTACGTAGTTGCCGCCTCGGTCTGGGGCCGGGCGGAGGCACCCCTGTTGCTCAAAGCAGGGATTCTGCAACCTTCAAAGGGCTCTAGTATCTTTTGTGTTCATCAGGATGTATTGGAGCCGGCCAAGTGCTCGTACGGGCATATATAGTCCGGCCATATAGTCCGGTGGTACTGATGTGGTGGACTTACCGGATATCTTGCTCCCGGCAGGTCAATATTTGGATCTGTTTGATTCGGAGTCGGAGACAGATGTTCCTAGTGATTCGTCTGATGAGGAACTGGTTGAAGTCTAGATAGCTACATGTTTGGGTATTCGCCTTGGTTGGTGTGCTGGCCGTCTTGGGTGGTACATATGCGGTGGACTTACTGGACATCCTGCTTGGTTGGTGCTCTGGATTGTGTTTGATTTGGATACACCCATCAGTCTCCTGCTGGTGATTTGTTTGCCGTGTCCGTAGTTGGATGTCTGCTTGGGTATTCCTCTTGCTTGGTGGTATGGATTCCATTGTTTTTGGACCCATCCGATGGTGTGTTTGGTCGTTTCGACCTAGCAGCCCTTTGCGGTTGCCGCACCTTAAATTTTTGTTTGTTTGTTTGTTATAGTTTTTGGCCGGATGTCTGCCACTTGGGCATTGCTGGACTAGCTAGAGCTTTAAGTGATGTAACTATTAATTAGCGAGTTCAGCTGACTGTCTACAACCAAAACGGTATGTGCACCCGTCGGAGCCGATGAAGGCTCATAGGGCCAAAAGTCACCAATAACTCAGCCGAACTGAATCGAAAGGAATGATCTGGCAAAAGCAGACAACTTTCTGATCATCGCAAGTGATTGAGGCAGACATCTGGTACCTTGAGAGGCCAGATCACTCCAGCAATCCACTATCTGTTTAGTTGCTTCACAGCAAGTGATGTGAACTGTGACGCATCTGACTATGGCTATTCATATGTTCAATGCAGGCCTTGAACTTAATTGCTGAGGAACCCTCTTCATAGCGGTGCCGTGTATGTCACTAAGTGTGTGTCAGGCAGATAGAGTGTTAAGAGAGACCACTGCACTGCCCTCTGGGCCGTGCAGCACCCAAGCATGACTCCAACCGGGTTTGTTGGTGTGGTGTGAGTGAGTAAGAGCGAGTAATAGAGTGTGAGGGGTATTGCTTGGCAAATGTGAGTGCAGCTTAGTCTGAACAAGCAACAGCATGCAACAATCTTTTGTATTCAATGGTGACGGAGTCTCACTAGGGAGTGCTTATGGTAGTCTGAAGGTTGCAGCGGATCCCTAACTTCTGGAAGGTTTGAAAGGTGTCTGGGTGAAAAAATGGACATTGTTGTTGCTATGTCGTTTTGACTTCAGATCTCGGACCCGGACATCAAACGTAGTTTGTTTGTTTGTTTTACTAGGCTGAAACTGATCTAGCCGTATCGTTGATTGCCGGCAAGTTGCTTTTTTGACTTGCGCTGCTGGTTGGGCTGCTTGAGGTAGGATGCCTATGGCACCTTTGCTAAAGCAGATCAAGAGATGTAAGGACAAGTTCCTGGCTAGGTTGAATCTTGAGCTGGGTTAGTATGATGTTAGTTGCGCGCCCATGTCCAATTGATAAGGAGAGAGAGAAAGAGATCATTGGTATGGCCAATGATAGCCCAATGGTAGCGACACGAGGTGCGACCTGAGCAACATGCATCAGCAGCACTTCACCTAAGCTTACATTTCCAGTCTCATCTCTGCAATCATCCTCCATGTTAGATACATCAAACACGAGGTATAACTGGGAATATGTAAACCCCTTGATACAATACAATGAAACAAGCAGACAAAACTTGGTGTGGCTGCACGCACTACACCATGGCACCCATGTCATGACAAACACAGCAGCTGCTCCTAGTGATCGCGTATGCAATACAATACAATACAAGTTGGGGGACTGAAACCCCTCTCGGCACTAGCCAGCAGGCCAACTACGAGGCCCATGGGAGACTCATGCTTAAAGCCAACATTATTGTAATTGTACCATACCCTAACCACCTTTACGCCATTCGGCGTGCGGTGCGCTAATCCGCGTGGCAGCGATATTCTACTTAGGTGCGGGGCCTATGGCACCTTTTGCTACCGCTCACTTAAAGACCGAACAGCCAGTATGTAAAGTGTAATGCAGAGCAGGAGATGAGGAGCCTTTTGAATGCAATGCAGATCGACACTTATGTCAGGCCACAGTAAGAAAGGACCTTCAGTTAGTGAGATCGGAGAAATGACCTCAGCATCATGCATCGTGTTAACTAGGCATGCAACTACTAGCTGAGTGCCTCCGTTTAAGTTATGTATTGCCATATCTAGTGTCAGGGCTACATGATGGATGGAGAAGTATCCGGCAAGTAGTGGCAGTACGGGACCACAGGACTGACTAGTAACCAACTTCTAGCCACCTCGCCTCAATAGAACTTTCTTTTACATGCATCAGCAGCACTTCACCTTAGCTTACGTGCCAGTGTCATCTCTTCATTCACCATCCATGTCTAGATAGATAAAGCAGACCAGGCTAAGCAGGATATGCAGTGTGTCAGGGTACGAGAGGATAGGAACTGACTGCTGTTGCTGATCTGGCTGCATCCAGATTCAAGTGGACCATTTAATGGTGTGCGGTTGCCTTCAAAAATGCTGGCTGGAAAGGATAGGATGCTGAATGCCTGACCTATGGCAGATATGTGAGCTGATAAGAGAACTCTCTGCGACCCACCTCGCGTAGTAATGTGCCCTATTATTCCCTTTTAGCACTTAGCCCCCACTGGTCCTGGCCAGCTGTGGGTACAATCGTCCCTGTTGCCGCAGCATTCACCGCGCAGCTTATTCTTGTATTGAAGCCCGTTCAGCATCAAGTTGTCAAATAGGTAACAGCTGTACCGCGCCATCAAGGCTGACAGGTCAGATCGCAGTTAGCAGGAAGTACGGCTTGAGGCTGGGATTGTAGATAAGGTGACAGGGCATCACAGATGGACGCTCAAGACCTCTGCCGTTCATAGGGTTATTGAGGCATCTTGCAAAGAATTAGCGTAACGGTGGTTAGCATGTCCCGTTGCGGAGATCCTCGAGTGCTTGCAGCAATGACAACGCATTGACGGTATTGATGCCTGTGGTCGAGACGGCTATTTAGGGGATCAGTCTTCAGCCAGGGTCTGATTAATGGCGCTCGCCCTGCATCATGCCTGACGTCACTTTCCACGAAAGCGAACACCCGCCTAGCACCCGTCTTCTTCACCAGGCCGCGTGGCCCCCCAAAGGGTTGTGCATGCCACGATCAAGAACGTTGCAGACTATCTTGTTGTTTTCTGCTTAATACGGCTGCTGCTTCCTGGGTCAAGGCTTACTTCTGCAACCCTGTCTCTTACATTTTGTAGGGCTCAGACGGTAGGCAAAGGTCTGCTTCAAGCATCCATACCGCTGTTGGTACACTTGTTTGGACACTATGATCAAACCAAGCAGCCGCGTACATGGAGGCCGAGCCTTGCGTGCCGCCTCTTCCCCATGCCACCGACCAGTACAGGCTCGGAAGGCCTTAAATGATAGGGCTAAGCTTGGATCATCTTGTGTACGCCGCTCAGCTGATAACATGGAGTTTTGGTCTGGAGAGGACTTTTACACGATCCTAGGAGTGGTAAGCTCTCTACCGTTAGCCTCGCATGCTGGCAGCGGCAAAGCTCAGAGTAACACATGACAAGCTTGCATGGGCCCATGCGTTGTGCAGGAGCCAAATGCAGATACGAAGCAGATCAAACAAGCCTACTACAACCTTATGCGCGAGTTTCACCCAGATTCGAGTTCAGTCGACACCACCGACTTCTGCGCTCTGCTCAACGAGATCTACGCGGTGAGCATCCCCACATCCTTACCCTATCTAAACAAAGCATTAAAGCCTTAACAGCATTGGAACGTCGATGTGTCTCAGCAGGGCGCATGGGGCTCAGCCAGCAGCTGCATGCCGGTCCATCGGCACAGTGCAACAGCTTGGGCAGCAGCGGGAGGGTGATTCAGTACGCTAGATTACAAACGACATGATTGGGGACCCTGAAGCAGACATCTAACATCTCAGCAGCATTTTGTGGCAGTCGTTGAAATGTGCAGAAGCAGGAGCAGACTGGGATATTGCTAAACCCTTTCAACATCTGGATCAGGAACCCTATCTGAGAGTATTTGTTTCATATGTCAGTCCTGGCCCTTACTGAGAGTACCAGGTTTTATATGCTTCCATCGATAGAAACCTGACTGTAGCTTCTTGAACCCTATTCTGCAGGCCCTGTCAGACCCCCATGCCCGGGCGGTATATGATGGCATTGCAGGGTTCTCCTCAGAAAGCCTGAACCCCTTCCAGGACACTTCCTACCCAGTAGATCAGGTGGGCTGGAATGAACCTCTATGATGGGGTGGGTGATCTGATCCCAAGTGTTTAGAACTTAAGGGCAGGGGGTTAGCTGGCCTTTTTTGTCTGCACTGGGAAGCTGTGGGCTGGCACAGTGCCAGGTGAGAATGGAGGGTGCCAGCATTAATACAGCTCTGTGTAACACTTCTGCTGGGACAAGCCCTGGCATTTGCTGGGATAAGCCCTGGCATTATTAAGTGGAAGTGATAGGCTTAACGTTACTAATGGAAGTGATCCATTCGGCTGGAAAAAAGTGTATGGTTTAGGGTTTGAGGGGCTGGAGAAAAGGTATAGGGTTTAGGCATAGCAAGTTTTAGGGTAGCAGGGTAGCATAGGGTTTAAGGCTATGCACACTGCTGGCAGAACATGGGTGTGCAAGAGTTGTAGACATCATCAGCCCAGGACAAGCATTGCTACTGTTCCATCTTTTACTGGACGGTCCAAACAAGTCTTAGCTTAATGTTCCAGCTACATTCTGCATAACAAAAGTGGAGTCTGACTGCATGTTTTTATGCTGGTTCTGCTGCTGCTGGTGCTGCTGCTGTTTCTGGCAGGTCTTTGTAGATGAGGAGAGCTGCCCAGAATGTCACCCCAAGCTTTGATCTGCGGCTGCTACTGTTGCTGCTCCTTTCTGCCATTGTTTCTACTGTTCCTTGCTAACTTTACGTCATATGCTGCTGCTGGTGGTGCTGATCTCTGTTCCAGGTGTTTGTAGATGAGGTGAGCTGCATCGGTTGCAGCAAATGTGTGCGGGCCTGCCCAAGCGCCTTCCAGATAGAGAAATGAACTGCAAGCTTTTGCTGCTGCTTGTGCTGAGTGGATCTTATGAGCTACAATACACAACAGTTCTCACAAGTAGCAATTGTTCTGTTTCTGCTCTCTGGTACAGGTATTTGTAGATGAGGTGAGCTGCATTGGTTGCGGCAAATGTGTGCGGGCCTGCCCAAGCGCCTTCCAGATAGAGAGCAGCAAGTATGGCCGTGCTCGTGTCATGCAACAACCCGCTGTAACTGATGAAGCAGCCGTGGAGGAGGTCCAGGTCGCCATTGAGACATGCCCCGTGGACTGCATTCATTGGGTAAGAAAAGGAGGGGGTTTAGGGCTGGGAGAAGGTCTGGGCTTGGTGGTGGGAGCGCAAGGACAGGGTGATGTTACTTCCTGCTTTTATGTTCTCTTTCCTGGGATTTTTTCTTGGTGTTTGGGGGTTCAGATAGTGCAACAGCCCGCTGTAACTGATGAAGCAGCTGTGGAGGAGGTGCAGGTCACCATTGAGACATGCCCTGTGGATTGCATTCATTGGGTAAGGGGAATTGTGGGGGCCAAAGGGAGGCATGGCATAGGTTTTCTTGGGTGGGGGGGAACATGGGGTGTGTATTAGGGCTTTCAGGTGCCATCTGTTCATTCTCTGGTTGTTTGGGGTTTTTTGAGTTGGTGATCCCATCATAGTGAACGATGGTCGAGGAGGTCCAGGTTGCTATTGAGACATGCCCTGTGGATTGCATTCATTGGGTAAGTGTTATGGGGGGAATTGGGGGGGGGGGGGGAAGGGAGGCATGACAAAGGTTTTCGTGGGTGGGGGGAACTGGTTTTTTGGGGGGCTTCTGGGTGTCTTTTTGTTCATTTTCTGTTTTTTTCCGGGTTTTCTGAGTTTAGTAATCTTTACAAGCATCCCATCTCAGGTGGAACAGCTGTGGAGGAGGTCCAGGTCGCTATTGAGACATGCCCCGTGCATTCATTGGGTAAGGGGAAAAGAGGGGGTTTAGGGCTTCCACAAGGTTTGGGTTTGGGGGGGGGGGGCGCGAGGAGAGGGTGATGTTTCTTTCTGCTTATTGTCTCTTTCTTTGGATTCTATTCTGGGTGTTTGTGGGATTCAGGCTGTGGAACAACCCCCTCTGACGGGAAAGGTGGGATGAAGAAAAGAATCTTATAGGGTTCCTGGGGAGCCTGTTTTGGGGTCTTTTGGGTATTTTTTTAATGAGCTTGGAGCACCCTTGTCCAGCTGATATAGCAATGGAGAATGACCGCCTTCACGATATGTAGAACTCTAGATTCTTTTCCTTGAATGCTGCTTTTTCTCCTTTCTGTATGTAGGTGACTGCCCCGCAGCTGTCCCTGCGAGAATCCGCACTAGCTGGTTTTTCCCAGGGTGGGGATGATATAATGCAGTACCTGCATTCTTTACACCTTAAGAATAGTTGCACATGTCCATCATGTTCTGTTTTCCTTCTCCTGTTGTAGGTGACTGCTCCGCAGCTGTCCTTGCTGGAGTCAGCCCTAGCTGGTATATGCTGGGTGAACCACAAGACACTATGATAATACGTGGAGCATGATAAAGCATTGCTGTGTGTCTTTGCTTGCTGTAGGTGACTGCCCCGCAGCTGTCCCTGCTGGAGTCAGCCCTAGCTGGTATGGCCCGTGTTGATGCCTTCATCATGTTGAGGAATCATAAGTCTCCTGGAAATGTGTTTGAGGAAGCTTATAGGTAAGGGGCAGGGAGGCCTGATTACTTTGAAATTGTGGGGGAAAGTGCGAAGGGTGTTGCAGAGAGAATCCGTATGCGCGTGTGTGTGTGTGTGGGGGGGGGTGTCTTGTGGGAAGATCTGACTGAAGCAAGTCGACCCGAAGAGGGTCGAGCGTTGTGGGTTTGGGAAGATCATGGGGCAGCCTAGGAAGGGGAGCTGCATTAGCTGGCATGGCCTGGGTGCATGCTTTCGTCATGTTGTGGGCACATAGGTCTCCTGGAAATGTGTTTGAAGAAGCTTACAGGTAAGGGGCAGGGTTTTCTGGGGTTTTTGGTATTCAAAACAATACCAACAGAACTAAAAAAGGGGAGTGGAAGTATTTTGGGGGTCCTGGAAGACGAGTATTTGAATGGGGTTTTGCGGTTGGGGCTCTGGGGTTTTGAGGTTGGTGGTAAGAGATGTGGCAAGGGCATAGGAAAGGGGTTTTTATCATGTTGAGGGTATGTACGTCACCTGGGATTGTAGAAGAGTTTAGCAACCATATATAAATAATTTTACTGGCATTCCTGAAGCGGAATACAATAGCTTTCGCTGAAGAAGCTTAGGTACGCAAGGTACAGGGGTGGGGGGGGGGTTATGTGCCAAGCCAGTGGGAGGATAGAGGTCATGCGATAAGTCCTTAACTTTGGGGGGGGGGGGTGGAGGGATGGGGCGATCATGAGGTTTTGTGAGGGAAGCTGCTCAAGGCAGTGGGTTTTTTGTGATGAGGCGTGCAAGTCAGCTGGGGTTGTGTTTGGCTAAGCATACATGTGAGGAGAGTGATGTTCTTACTCTTCTAAATTATGCTGTCTTGCTGCAATGTCTGCTTGAATTTGCGCCTCCTTCTACTGCTGGTTGTCGTATAAAAGTAGCACACATGTAGTTACTGTCTGAAAGCTAAGCAAAGGGTCGATCCATCCAGATTCCCAATTCGCTGCTTGTCTGTGTTTCAGGGCGTGGTACAAGCGCCAAAACAACATCCGCACCATGCGTCAGCAGCAGCACCAAGCACGCCGAGCAGCAGCTGCAGCAGACAACTACAACAGCAGTAGCAACGGCGACTTCTGGTCAAACATCTTTGGTCAACACGTGGAGATGAAAGGCAGTACAAGCAGTACCGGTGAGAGCAGTACAGGCAGTACTGGTGCGGGTGGGTGGGATGATGCTGCGGGTATGGGAGATGGGACTAAGAGTGGGAAGAGGATTGCGGAGTTGGCAGCAGCGGCAGCACGGGCGGCACGTATGTGGAGGATGTATCACAAGACCGTGCAGCCAACTAAAGTGCTCTCTGAGTGAGGCTCTGCTGTCTTATCATCCTGTGGGCTTCTGTCTTGGCGATCCCTGTGGGCTTCTGTCTTGGCGATCCCTGTGGGCTTCTGTCTTGGCGATCCCTGTGGGCTTCTGTCTTGGCGATCGTGTGGGCTTCTGTTTTGGTGATCCTATGGCCATCATTGTTGGGTGCAGGCCAGCCTCCTGGAACAGCAGCGGCAGGAGCTGCGCCGGTGAGGGTAGTAGGGGTGAGACAGGGGGGTGGGACAGTGCCGCAGGAATGGAGGATGGGGCTAGGTATGGGAAGCAGATTGCGGCACATATGTGGCGGATGTATCACGTCTGGTGGGGTTTGAGGTTCTCACCTAGGGTTTAGGGTTCAGGGTCCTCACCCAAACCCTAGCTCTGCTGCTTTGGCTTTCTCCTATGCCATGTGTCAGGTGAAGGACATCCCTTCTAACCAGTGTCAGCAGCTGCTGCTGTTGAAGCATAGGTTGTGCGTACACGATGCTATTGGGCTTGTTTGGGCGGCGACAGCAACAGCAGCAGCAGCAGCGGCTGGGAGGGTAGTAGGGTTACTACGTATGAGGGTGGGTGGATGGGACGGTGGTGCATTATTGAGCAGTCTTGAACAATTGGTCAGCTTGACGGGGTCTTAACTCGTATTCCGGCAGACAGAAAGATTGCCAGTTTTCTGCTCTATCCGTCAGGGTGCTGGGCGTTGTGGTGGATACTATCCAGTCTAACCATCTCGTATTTTGTCTTCATTGCGTTATGTGATGAAAACAAGGCTGAGATAGTTGACTGGAAAGTCCCCAGTCTCGTGGTTTGGAATCTTGAGCCTAGTGTTGGCTCTGGTTTTTCCTTCTTGTAGCTGCTGCGTTTTAGACGATGACTAGAGGATGTGTTATAGCTAGGTCGGGCCATGCACACCTTTATTACGAGGCAAGGCCGTTCTTGTATGCTTGCATGCAGGAGCTGAGTAATTCGGATGTCAAGGAGTCTTGCATCTCTGACGCCGGGCCTTTGCATATCTGGTAGGATTCTTGGCGGGGGGGGGGGGGCTTTTAAGAGCCTGTGTATCTTTATTGCACGCCATTGTGCAAGCGAGGCCAAAATGTGTCGCTTGTGTATCAGAGAACGGAAGGTTGGCTGTGGTTTGGCTGAATCGGGAGATGTGTACTACGGGTACTGCACGGCCCGAGCAGCTGTCCAGTGATCTATCCCATTTATGATAGCACAGTTGCCGCTCAACAAGGCTTTTTGCATTGCGCAGCTTGTTCAGTTGGTACAGGTAATTACCACTCAATTGAGTGTGTGGTTGAGTACGTGGGTGGCATCTTCACGCGGGGGGGGGGGGGGGGTAAATGTGGTCATGTTTGCAAAGCTGAGATCAACGTTGTTGCGATGCAGTTGGACAGAAGGAACGGGAAAGGAAGGGGGGGGGGGGGTAAATGCTGTCAGTGGAGGAAACTGTGGGCCGCATGGTAATGTATCCTTCCAATAACTTTTTTCAGTTTGACTGAAGTTGGGGCCACTGGTGGTGCGCTCTGACCAGAAGTTGAATGTGCTTGTGGTTTTGTTGGCCAAGGTTGGGGTTTAGGGTGACAAGGTGTGGTGAGGTCTCAGCAATGGTTCTTTCTTATAATTCAGCCTGGATATTTGATTTTGGAGGGGTATACAGTCCCCAGCCAGCTTGTGTTGTATTGTTTGGGATAGAGATTTGCATTGCATCATTGAGGTGCAGTTATGAAGCAAACGGGCATCTGGGGTTGGTCCAAAGAAAATCCCATTGACAAGTATTGGTTAGAGCATGGAAAGCTGGGGTGTTTCCTGGCAGAAGGTTAAGGGTCACACCCCTACCCACCTAAAAGCTAGAGCCACACATCTGAAAGTCTTCACTTGCATCTATTAATAAGGCAAGGGAGGACTTCCAGATGTGTGGGCTTGGGCTTTTAGGTGGGTAGGGGTGTGGCCCTTAACTTGACTCTGTGGCTGGCTATTCTGGTCACTCCTTTGAGCGTGGGAGTTGGCCTGGTGGCTTGTTTTTGGAGGATTGTACGTCAGTCCCCAGCTTGTGTTGTATTGTTTGGGAGGAAGATATACACTGCATCACTGAGATGTTGTCTTTTGGCGAAGCAGCCGGGTGTTTTGGGCTTGGTCCAAGGAAAATTGCATCCTCGGACAAGTCTTGGTTGTATTGCAAGTCAATGCATCCGAGCATCGTCTTGTACTTCTATGTATGTCTGTACAATACCCAGCTTCTGTCATTGCAGGATGGCATGCATATGCTTGATTGTATGACTGGGTTGATATGTGCGATGTATGGTCTTCTTTGGTGTCCACGCCGTTGCATCTAGCCACGGCTTGTATTTTGGATGGCATGTCCACCATTGGTTTATTGGCTTCGTGATTGATTGTGATCAGGAGGCTTGGTGTCTATGATCTGTGTACAACCTGGGTGTGATTGATCATGGCATTGGCAGTCTTGCATTTGATTGACTGATGCAGATGGTGTGAGGTATGGTTAACTAATCGTGTGTCTGTTTGGGCGTTTGGGTGTTTATTCCTAGCTGCCTTGGTGCAGCCACACCTTTTGGTTTGTCTGTTTTGTTTGAAGTCCGATGCTGCAACCCTAGGCCTGCAATGAGGTGGTAGAACATCTTTAGATGGATACATAGTCTTCCTGGAATTATTGACTGGGTCAACTGGTCAGCACTTGTCAAGTCAAAGTAAGTGGGCTGGCCCTAACATTCTGCGCACCCTTGAGGACCGCGCAACTTGCTCGTTTAGAGCAGCAACGGTGCCAAACTGTTTACAGCTAGTATTACCAAGCCCCAATATGGCTTATGATCAAGATCCGATGCTGCAATCCCCGGCGGGGCTCTTGGATTGCCCTGCTATCTGACGCTCATGTCTCGAGCATCTCAACGTTTTGTGACTTAAAGGCTCAAATAACCATCACTTGATACAGCCGCACAGCGCGAACCTTATTGCAACCTAATGTTGTGCCTTCTGCAAATGGAGATGTCTGTTTAAGCTTTATGAGAACTGCAACACTGTTAATCGGTCACTACCCAGAGCATCTTGACGACTCTTCTCTGAAGAAGGCAATAGCGTTTGAAGACATGCATGGTTGGTATATGGGGTTACTTTTATTACATAACTGCCGCAACCCTTCGAAGATTGCCCTCTGCGGGCTTTTCTCAAGCTCCAATGGCGATGCTTGGGAGGCATACTGTACGGGCGACCGAAGGCATAGCCCCCTTTGAATGGCTTTTAACCTAAGCTAAATTACTTGGAAAACAGCCCTGTGGTGCTAGATGGCTCTGTGCGAGGCGAGCAGTTGCACTTGAAGGTGGTCGTGAACATGGGGCATCTTTCGAGAGCAGGCGAAGAACAGCTGCAGAGTTGTTATGCTGCCAATGGCCTCCACGGGACACGGTACATGTATTACGATCTACTGATGTAGAAACATCGCACGCATCATCTCAATACAGCGCAATAAAAGGATCGAGAAAAGTTGCGCGGTCCTCAAGGGTGCGCAGACTGTTAGGCCTGGCATACATTGGCTAGCAAGGGATCTTGGGTGGGCTGGTGGCAGGTATATAGGTGGGATAACAGACTTGGTCAGACGACCACTCTTTCAGATCCTCAGGAGGGTTTTGCCAGCAATCTTTCCATCTGCTACCCCAGGCACCCAAGACAGTTACTCTCTATCCACACGCGCAATACCTGACAGTGACCTACTCATAACCTTCATCACTGCAGTAGCATGCCACCATGTCGATCACTGCACTCATGCCAAAAGCTTCTCAGTCTCACAGCCCCTCCAGGTGGGCCCAGGCTATATCCTTGCAGCCTAGCAGTGACGGAACCTAGATAGGCTATATCCTTGCAGCCTAGCAGTGACGGAATCTAACGCTATTAAATAGTTAATGCAGCTGAAGATGCTGTACAAGGTCTTCCAGCAGCTGCATATGCTGCTCCTTTTTAACTGACAGTGCCGTATGGAGGTCAGCATGGTGATTGCATGAAGCCTGTCCTACTAGTACCTTGGACACATTCATGCACATACACTCCCATGTGCCACCAAGCAGTTGTCCAAACACATCATTGCCAACAAATCAAAGTCACTGTGTTGCCTCAAGCCCATGGTAACAACGCTTCAACCTTCAACATTGCTCTGTTGTGATAATTACCGCACAATTATAAACCATAGTTAGAAACAACTGATCAGCTTTAGACTGGCTTCTGATGGAAAAATGCAGCAGCATGCAGCCCTGTGCACCCTGCATGCAGCATGGCCACAAAATGCAGCAAGAGATGCACATGCACTAGGCAATCATTGCCTACAAGTAACCTCATAATTACTTCCGTGGACCTTTGCTGCCCCTGCTGGTCTTACTGTTGGTGCTGCTACCAGGCCGTAGCCGCTGGCACGCTGCTTTGTGCTGCACCCAATGCACCTTCTGGCACGCTGCACTGCAGTAGCATGCCACCTTGCACCCACTGCACTCACGCTTACAAGCCTCTAGCTCTGAAAGGCCCCCAAGGTTGGCACAGGCTGGGTTGTTGCAGCCCAAAGGAGAAGGGATGTCTGCCAGCAGCAGCTGAAACAGCTTCATGAAGTCAGCCATCACGAGCTGCATCTGCTGCTCCTCCTCCCACTGCGGCTTCTCTGGCTTGCGCTGCTGCTCCCTCCCCTCCTGCTGCTTCTCCTTCCTCTGTTGCTGTTTCTGAAACTGCTGCTGCTGGGGGCTGCCCTTTGTCTGATGCAGCACATCCGACCACCTGCTGCTGATGAGTTTGAGTTGCTCCACTGCTGCTGCTGGAAGGCCCTGGTCTGGGAGCTTGGCCAAGCGCTTAGGAAGCTGGTCCAAGAAGGCTGCAGTATCCTTGGTGGCTGCAGCACCTGCTGGTAAGGGTGATGCTGCTTCAGCCACTGCTTGCTGCCACAGCTCTATGTTCTCATACTGGAGCATGCACAGCTCCAGTGCCCATTCCATGCACTGCTTGTCTGCAGAGGGGCGCTGACTAGCCCAATAGCCCAGCAGACGATGCAGAGGCTGGAAGAATAATACGGCAACCTCAGCAGCACCCCACACTGCCATAACATCTACTCTTTCCCATGCAATATCCAAAGCTGCACCTGCAACCATCAAAATGATGGAGAAGATTGCTGTCTTTCTGACAAATAAGTACAACACCCACAGGCATTTTCGCCATACCGGCAAGCTGACAGCCTGATTGGGAAAAGCCATCCATCCAAGCCTCCACTGCAGGACTGCTGCAGCAGCTGCAGCAACATATCCACCCACCACACGCTGACACCTGATGACCCAGCCCCTGATAATGCTACTGCTGCTGGCAGCTGCACCGTCCTGCCATAACAGCTGCTGCACTGTAGCTGCAACTGCTCGCACAGAAAACAGCAGCACTTGCAGGTGTGCGGAAGCGGCCGGAAGCAAAGCCACAGCATCATGTAAGCCCCTGCTGTTGTGGCAGAGTAGCTCAGGCCGTCTGTGCTGCTGAAGCAAGACCAGCTGCTGCTTCAAAGCGAGCAGCAGCTCCTTGAGCCCGCTAAACCAGTAATCATCTGCTGAATCACCTACTATGCCCCCTCGCATTCCCTGCAGGCACTCCACTAAACCACCCTTAGCAATCCTCGCGCTCGCTGCACCATCCCCCTGACCCTGGCATGTGGTCACACATGCTGATTTGAGTCTTGCAACTGTCTCTGGCAGGAGTTTGATGTTCGCTTTGACACAGCTGATGAGGGCAGACATGTGTGGCTTGTAGTGCAGCCAATGGGGTGTGAGGATAGAAGAGCTGCTGCTTGAGGCTGGGCCCATGCTGGAGGTCAGTAGCTTGGTGGCGCACTGCACTGCCTGCTTGTCCCCAATGCGGCAGCAAAGGGAGATGAGCTGGTTGAAGGTCAGGGGATCTGAGGCAACCAGGTCCTGCAGAAGGTCCAGATCCATGCCTGCAAAGGAGATGGCAGCAGTATCCCTCAAACGCTGACAAGTAGTTGAACAGGCCTTCCTGGGCTAGGCTGCAAAGCATTTGCCTATAGTAAGGCAGGTCCATAAGGGCTGGGTTGGTCCAGTGTAAACGGGACAAGTAGACTTGCACAAAGCCCTCTGCGCAATGATGCAGCCATGCTGGCTGCACTACAAGCGGTAATCCCTTTGGGCCAGTCCAGTCTATTAGCGGTACTGTACTTGCAGAAAGCATCCTTGAACATCGATCATTTGCTAGTCTTCTGCTTGCTGGAGAACAGATATAAGGCAATTTTCAGGTCCCCTACAGTGCTGCCAGTCATCCCTGACTTTTAGACGTCACGATAAACGAACACACCAGTCATGCATGTGGGTCCTCGCGCATCAAAGCATGTGCTCGGACGCTTGTAGAAAGGTGCCTGACAATGATTGCTACTGCGGTGTATGTATATCCATTATGGCAGGGGCTGGAGAGGCAGAGACGTGGAACATTTGAGCTCCTTCCAACTCTCTTAATACATGCCCTCAAGATGCCTCCTTCCATGCGTCACCGTTCTGTTGCTGCTGCTGTGATCCGATTGAGGAGTTAAAGCAGAGGTACATTGGGATGCTCTTAGATTGCGCTGTCAAGACTATTCTGCCTCCAAACAATGACACATCTCACCTCTGCTTGTTAAGTCACCTGCTTTAGTAAGCTCTCCATGCGCAAGCTGGTAAAGCACCTCCACATGGGTAGGGAACCCCTGCCAAGAAGTCTGCTGACTCGCTCTTCCCAGCCCCCACCGCAGCCGTCTCCCTAGCCACCCCTGCTGCTGCCTCTGCACCTGCTGCTGCTGATCTGTATACGTTTCCACTGCTGCCAGCCACAGGACCTCCAGAAGCAGCTGCCCTCTGTTACTAATGAAGTAGCTGCGCTGCTCCCTGCTAGCTCTGGCAGCTTGGTGCTTAAGCAGCTCCAGTGCAGTGCTCCTTGTATCTTCTTTCTCCTGCAAAGCAGCAGCTTCCAGCAGAAGCTGCATGGCTGCTGCTGATAGCGCTGGGTTGTTTTTGTAAGGGTAGTCTTTGTGAGCAGGCCCCTGCCCAGGGGCGACTTGAAGATCCAGCAGCTTCAGAGATACCGTCGTAAAAGCACCTGGGAGGTCACTTCTGCTGCTGCAATAGCTGCTGCTGCTGTGGCCATTGCCATTGTTGCTGCTGGTGGCTGCTTCACTGTCGCTGGCAGCTGCCTCAACAAGTCCTCTCATGCCATCAGCGTAGGCATCCAGTAATGCAGCTCCTACCCGCTTGCTGTCTGCTGTGCTTCTGGGCACTGACATGTGGTCTGGGAAAAGCTGCAGTTGAGCCAGCTTAGTGGAAGTGGACGCAGCAGCACAGCTGGCTGTGATGCTGCTGGTGGCTGCCTGCTGCACGATCCGCTCCCCATACAGGAAGTGACAAGCACCAGCTAGCTGGTTCAGGAGGAGAGTTGAGAAGGCTGAGTTGTTCATAAGGGCGAGGAGATCTGGTCTGCTAGGCATGCACTGTGCTGCGAGCTGGCACAGGCTCAAGTGTGCTGTGAGGACCACCAGCACATGTTCACCAGAGAGCGCTAGCATGTACCTCTGCAGCAGCGCCTGCTTTCCGCATAGCAAGTCGATCAACACCTCTCTGCTTGGCTCATGGAGTACCAAGCCTGTTGCTGGGACTGCCAGTTTCATCCAGTCTGACAGGAGCTGCCACAGAACCAGTGCACTGTCTGGGAAGCCAGGGGGCTTTTCATTCAGCAGCCACTGCAGCATGTCGCAGGTGTTTTTGGGAAGGTCTGCAGCAACAAGTGCAAAAATGTCCTGTTCAAGCTGCAGAAAGCATATGAAGTGTGCTCTGCAAAGCCCAAACCACAATAAGAAGGGGAGGATGGTGTGGATGCAGGCGATTCAACATGCAATAATACACGCAGGACTAGGCACACATAGACAATGAAGTTGAAGATGGAGATGACTACTTCGCATCCATCCTTTAGCAGCTTACGACAATGTGAGTTCACCAACCACGCCTAAGCATATAGAGGGGTGGACTTATCTGCATGTACAAGAACAGCAAGGTATGGACTTGTGTGCATAAGCACACATAGATAGTTGATACTCCACATGAAGACATTTGCTGCACATGCATGCCTAAGCAGACCGGGGAGGATGCCTGTGTTAACTTTGCATGCATGCATAAGGATGTGAAAACAAATCTTTGCATGCATGCCCTATAACTTGAGGATGTGAACTTCACATGCATGGCTGAGCAAGGATGTCTGGACTCCACATGCAGGGTCGAGCACAGGAGAACATAGAACTTCACAGGCACGCATAAACACAGGAAACATTTTTGTTCACATGCATTCCCAGCAAGATAAGATGTGTACTTCACACGCATGCCCAAGCACAGGAGTATGTTAACTTCCCATGCATGCCTGAGCACAGGAAGATGTGAACTTCCCGTGCATGCTTCAGTACAGAAAGATGGGGATTTCCCATGCATGCCCCAGCACAGGAAGATGTGAACTTTTCATGCATGCTTCAGCACAGGAAGATGCGAACTTTTCATGCATGCCCCAGCACAGGAAGACGCGAAGTTTTCATGCATGCCTCAGCACAGGAAGATGTGAACTTCCCATGCATGCTTCAGCACAGGAAGTTCCAATGCATGCCCCAGCACAGGAGGATGCGAACTTTTCATGCATGCCCCAGCACAGGAAGTTCACATGCATGCCACAGCACAGGAAGATGCGAACCTTTCATGCATGCCTCAGCACAGGCAGATGTGAACATTCCATGCATGCCTCAGCACAGGCAGATGTGAACATTCCATGTATGCCTCAGCACAGGAAGATGTAAACATTCCATGCATGCCTCAGCACAGGAAGATGTGAACATTCCATGCATGCCTCAGCACAGGAAGATGTGAACATTCCATGCATGCCTCAGCACAGGAAGATGTGAACATTCCATGTGTGCTTCAGCACAGGAAGATGTAAACATTCCATGTATGCCTCAGCACAGGAAGATGTGAACATTCCATGCATGCCTCAGCACAGGCAGATGTGAACATTCCATGTATGCCTCAGCACAGGAAGATGTAAACATTCCATGCATGCCTCAGCACAGGAAGATGTGAACATTCCATGCATGCCTCAGCACAGGAAGATGTGAACATTCCATGTATGCCTCAGCACAGGAAGATGTAAACATTCCATGTATGCCTCAGCACAGGAAGATGTAAACATTCCATGCATGCCTCAGCACAGGAAGATGTGAACATTCCATGTGTGCTTCAGCACAGGAAGATGTAAACATTCCATGTATGCCTCAGCACAGGAAGATGTAAACATTCCATGCATGCCTCAGCACAGGAAGATGTGAACATTCCATGCATGCCTCAGCACAGGAAGATGTGAACATTCCATGTGTGCTTCAGCACAGGAAGATGTAAACGTTCCATGTATGCCTCAGCACAGGAAGATGTAAACATTCCATGCATGCCTCAGCACAGGAAGATGTGAACATTCCATGTGTGCTTCAGCACAGGAAGATGTAAACATTCCATGTATGCCTCAGCACAGGAAGATTTGAACTTCCCATGCATGTTACAGCACAGGAAGATGGATCCGCACCCATGCATACATCAGCACAGGAAGATGTGCACTTCCCATGCCTCAGCACAGGATAATGTTAATTACAGGTACTTGCAGGAGAAAGCCACACAGCAGAGCAACAAGCCCACTGCAGCTGGTGGATGCTGGTGGCTATTATTCCCCATGTCAGCAGAATGCATGCATGCTGGCAATTTGTAGTAGTTCCTCACTAATCCTTACCTCCCACACCATCCAGCTGCTTGTAGCAGGCGACCTTGGCACTGACAGCCCCCGCTTCAGCCTCAGCCAGGAACGAAACTGCCTTGCTGAGGTTAGCTGCTACGCAGTACCAAGGAATGGCCTTCAGGTCACAGGAGGTTGTACGGCAAGGCTTCTGCTGCAGCAGCCAGGTCAGGATCCTGCCTAAAACCCCTAGGAACTCTATATCTCCAGTCAGCCAAACCAGACTTCGTGACTTTGTCACTTTGCTGGTGCTACTCAGGATTCAGTCGCCACCTTAGATTTGAACCTCAGCGATACTCCTGTCGTCTTATCCAGCAAGTGTTGCATGAACGTGTACATGCTGATACATCCAGTTGCACTTGTGCATGGCGACCCCATCTTACAAGTTCAGCCAGTGCGAATCTTCAGGGCTCTATAGCCCTCAGTCTGAGAGAATATGCGTTAAAACAGCCGGTAACATGCAGTATCGAAGTTGCATGCTGCACCGCTGATACCCCAGTTACCGCCGACCCATTCGCAATTGTAGTTAACGTACGTTGCGCGATCACATTGGCGCACTGCAAGTACGCTTTGAAGAGACTTTAACATTCCTCGCATGCCCTCTGGGCCAGAACCTTCTTGGACTCCTCTGTTGGGCAACCTTCAGCTCCCGCTTTGTAGAGAATCGTCAGGCGCAACCTGCAGCTGCGAACAATCCGTGGAATCCTTTCGCGCATTCACGCCCATCTCCAGCACTAGCCGCACGAGCAGCGCACACATGTCCGAGCAGCAGCACTAACCCCTTGAACCAAGACCCCCCTATCAGCACAGATGGCCCTTACCATCGTCAACAGCAGAGGGAACTGCATCAGCATACGTCAAAGAGCGTCTGTAGATGCCAGCCCATGGCTGCAACCCCCTCTTGAATGGACTCCGGGTCTTAGTACCAATAGAAGTGCAAGGTCGCAGAATACAGCTGCTGCTGCTGCTACTGCTGCTGCTGCTGCCCCTGGGACTCAACAAGAAGCAGGGACAGGAATAGGGAATAGCTTACTACAGCAGCAGCAACGGCAGCAGGGAGAACAATGGATGCCTGTTTTCAGCCCGGGCGACTCTACATTGTCACATCAGCAGCAGCAGGAATACCAGCAGCAGCAACAGTACCAGGAGGAGCAGCGCAACCACGAGCAGCAGCAGCAGCAGCAGCAATATCAGCAGCAATACCAGCAGCAGCAGCGCATGCACAAGCAGCAGCAGCGCATGCACAAGCAGCAGCAGCCGCACAACCAGCAGCAGCAGCAGGCGCAGCACAACCGCCAGCAGCAGCGGCAGCACTATCAGCATGACCAGCAGCGGCAGCGCTGGCATCGAGACACGGGCGTCCCAATTGCTGCTGCTGCCCCTCTTCCCCCTAGACCCTGGGTTGCAGGTTTGGACCTAAACCCTACATCTTTTAATCCTGCTAGTTCTACTCCTGATCAAAGCACATCTTCAAGCAGTAGCAGTAGCAGTGGTATTGACACAACTTCCTCGGCTAGCTTCGAGCAGAGCTTTCTCCAAGTAAACATCCACCACCTCATTCAAACAGTGGCTGAGTCACCAGGGAAAAACCCTTGGTCTTTGGGGGGTAGCAGTAACAGCAGCAGTAGCAGCAGCATGGGGGTCAGTGGTCCCAGTGGGGATGATATCAGAGTTTTTACTGATGCTACTGCCAACAATGGCAGGAGCAATAAGTACAGCAGCAACGGCCGTAGCATTAGCAGCAGTCGTAGCAAGATGCACAACCGCAAAGGTGGGGTGGAGCATAAATGGGATAGTGGTCATGAGGAAGCGGGTAACAGCAGCAGCAGCAGCAGCAGCAGCAGGCTGAAGGATTTGAACCCAGTTGCAGCCATAGCTGTTGCTACTGCTGCTGGTGCTGCTAATGCTGGTTGGGACGCTTTGTTCAGTCCTGCTGCTGGTGGTGGTGGTGGTTGGGGTGGCGATCAGACCTCCAATAGTATGGGAAAACACCATCTAGAAGATGGATCAGGCAGCAGAAGCAGCAGCAGCAGCAGCGGTGGCGAGAGCGGCAACGGCAACAGCAGCCTAAGTGCGCTCAAAGGGAAAGAAAGTGAAAAGGAAAGCAGTAGTAAAACTCAGGGAAAGAAGAAGAAGCAGGGGTCAAAGGCCTCGGTTAAGTCATCATCATCATCATCATCAGCAGCAGCAGGGCGGCGGCCGGCAGCAGCAGCAGCAGCCGTCACTGCTGGAGGTGATGATGATGGCGATGATGATGTTTCATCACTTGGTGTGTCTCAGCTGTTGCGTTTGCTGAAGAAGAAAGCAGTGAAGGGGAGTGGGAGGGACATTGCTGCTGGACCTCTGTATGATACCGCTGGAAGGAGAATAGGGTGAGTAGGGAGGGGCATAGGGGGCTGAGTAGGGTTTAAGGGCACAGGGCGGGGTTTAGGAGGGGGTCAGAGAGTGCTAGGAAGGAGGTTAGAGACCGGGGGGGGGGGGTGCAAGTTCTGGGTTCATGAGAGCAGGACGAGAGCAAGAACACCAGAACGGGGCAAAGGGAAGGGACATAGCTGCTGGAGATCGGTATGATGCCACTGGACGGATAATAGGGTAAGTACGGAGGGGCATGGGGGGGGGGGACTAGGGTTTTAAGTGTCTGGATATATGATTCCTCAAAGAGGGGGACAGCGTGGAGGTTGGAAACTCTGGGTTATTCCAGTCGGAGGTTGAAGGGGTTTAGTTTGGGTTTGGAGTCATGCCGGGGGCTTATGAGCTGTGCAGTGTTGTCTTGAGTAGCTCATAATGGCCGGAAGATCCGCCCGGCAGCTCACCTGTAGACCCCAACCGCTAAGCACCAGGCTCTTGTTCACTCCAGCTTACAATTCAGCCCGTAGCCAAATCTTTCAAGCTAACTCTATACACCTTCAGCAAGTATCTAAGAGCCAAGCATAGCGTTGGGCCATCCCGATACTTTGTCTTTGCTAGTCCTCAGCGACGCAGATCGGACCGTCTCACCGTCAAAGAAGCTGTGCCTTGTTGCATCTCAGAAGCAGGGTGTACTGCTGAGGAGGCTGGGGTGGGGCTTGGAACACAAAGTTCCGTATAGGGACTGGATTTGGGCTGCAACATATGTGAGAATCTCCTTGCTGAGAGAATTCGCTTGCAAGGTTGCCCTTCTACACCTTGGACAGGTACAGCATTTCCAAGGATGAACGCCAGCAAGGCTCAAAGTAGAAGTCTTGACAAGAAAGCTCCTTCACTGAATAGATGTTTGGCAAATACTTCAAAGTTTTTATTGTGTGCTTGGGTGAAGTGCTCACCCACTTCACTGCTTGCATTTCCTCCTTTGACTAGGTATGCCAGACCGGAGAAGGACTGGGGTTATGGGTGGGTGGTTTACCCATCACTGCTTAAAGCGCAGTGGATTATGGAGCAGCCGGGGTTTAACCCCAGAGACCAAACCCACAGGGCTGAGGTCACTCGGGCGTTACTTGCACACACCCGGCGGGTGACGTGCCTCCAGGAACTGGTGGAGATGTGTGACCGGTTCCAAGGGTATCTCACTCTTCCTGTTGTGGTTCAGGCCCTGAGTGGGTTACTAGTGATATACCCTAAGGGTCTTAAAACACGGGAGAGGAATGGAGCGGGAACTCAGGGGGAGGCGAGGGGGAAGAGCGGTGCTTTTGAAAGCACTACCAGAAGCAGCAGCAACAGCTCTAGCAGTACAAGTACACAATCAGCAGCAGCAACAGCGGGGGCTGCCGGCAGCAGCAGCAGCAATGGCGGCAAGACTGCTGATCGTGCAGTGATGATTCGCGTCATCCGTCAATTACTGCAGGAATCATCATGGCTACTGCAGCCGTCATCAGCCGCCGCAAGTGATGTCACTCCGTCACTAGTCACCCGGTTACTCCGAAGCCTGGTGTCACTTCGGGTTCCAGCTCAGCACCCACTGGCAGCTCAGCGGTCACGTCTGACTACTCAAATCTTGCAGATCTTCTGGACCCGTCTGTCGGAATTCCAAGCAGAGGAGGTGGCTGGGGTTTTGGTGGGGTTTAGGATGCTGGGGATTGTACTGCCTGGTCATGTTGTTGGCAGTACATCTACTGTACTGAATTCTGCTCCTGCTGCTCCTGCTGCTGCTGTTGCTGGCGGAAGAGGTGGAGTGAGCAGTAGCAGCAGCATTAGCAGAAGCAGTAGCAATAGCAGCAGCAGCAGCAGCAGTAGCAGCAGCAGCGCCTACCCAGCCCCTGGCTTTGCCCACATGACTGCTAACGAATTTACTCAGACCTTCTTCAAGGTACGCTGCTAGGAAACCAAGTCGACTAGGGAAATTGGGTCATTGAGGGACGCTGCGCCTGGGAACTGATCTATTTGCATCCAACCAGTCTTGTTCTGTCTCACCATGCTGTGAATAGTTACAATATGCATATATGATTGGTGTCGTCTACCTGCCCTTTCACTCACATCCTTTAATCAGCCAAGTTTCTCATGTTCTATCACCTTGGGTGTTTATAGGAGAGAGACTGCAGGCCCAAAAGCAGGGTTCTGTCATGCAGTGCTGAAGTGCAAAGCAATAATGCTGGTATTGTAAGTAAGTCCTCCATCATACCGACATCTCATTTGACGGACAATTCACATGCCGTAAGGCAGTAAGCATGTGTTATCCCCAATCAAACTAACCAGCACACCTTCTTGTTTTGGTGTAGAGATTGTGGTCTGACATCACCTCTGTTGTAACATGTTAATGCATGCATGTTTTCACATGCAGTAAGAACATTTAACCTAAACCTCAACAGTAGATGAATATATTTCATGTACATTTTCTTAACCGCCCCTTTTTAACTCGCTCATTCTGATTTTGGTGTAGGTCTTGGGGTCTGACATTACCCCCAGTGCTACCCCACCTCAAGTCGCCAATCTCCTATATGGCATTGCGTGCCATGGCTTTAAACCACGGGGCAAGCTGCTGCAGGTTTTAGTGCAGCAAACCCTACCTGGCCTAAACCCTATCCCGCTAAGCCCTACGTCTTTACAGAGGCTTGAGGGTTTAGTGGAGAAGCAGCAGCAGCTAGAGGAGCGCATTGGGGTAGTCAAAGGCAAGTTGAGGGACTTGAATGGGGAGGATGCTACTGCTGCTGCTGCTGCTACTGCTGGTGGTGCTGCTGGTGGTGCTGCTGCTACATCCTTGGGAGTCCGGAGGCGCAGTAGCAGTAGCAGTAGCAGTGCTGCAGTACAGGAGCAGGGGGTGGCCGATGGCAGTAGCAGCTCGAGCAGCAGCAGCAGTAGCAGCAGCGGCAGTAGCAGTAGCAGTATTGGTGGTGATACTGACAGTAATAGCGAGGTGGGTGGGGAAGGAGAAGTGGGCACAAACGTGCAGAAGAGGCGGAAGAAAGAAAGGTTGAGGAAGGTATTGCGGGAACTGGAAGGCGAGATTGGGTTTGTAAAGGAACAGATTGAGAGACAACTGAAAGAGCAGCAGCAGCAGCAGCAGCAGAAGCAGGAGAAGCAGCAGCAGAAGCAGGACGGACAAGTGCAAAACCATCACCAGCAGCAGCAGGGGGAGCAAATGATAGAAGGGAGGGTGGGGACGACAGCAACCAAGCAGCAGCAGCGGAAGCAGCAGCAGCAAAAGGGAGTGGCAGTAGCAGCACAGACTGCGGAGGAGCTACTGCAGCGGTCAAAGATGGTGCTACAGCCCCGTGAGCTCAGCTTGTTGGCTGTAGCACTTGGGAGGTTTGTTTATTCACCGGAGGAGAAATGGGCGGTGAGTGGATTGGTAGGGAGGAGGAGGGACTGGGGGAAGGGAAACGGAAATGTAGGGGGGGAGGGAGAGGGGGAGATGGAGGAGGGAAAGGGGAGCACAAAATGGAGGAGGGGGGGGGAGGACGGTGAGTTGATTGGGGGGGGGGGCATTTGGGAGGAGGGGAAGTGGAAATGTAGGGTCGTCGGGAAGGGACAGGGGGCCTGGAAAATAGGGGCGAGGGGGGGAGGGATGGGGGTGCGCATAGGCCGGGAGGACAGGGATGGCGAAATGTATTTGCAGGAATCTACTGATTTGTTCCATCTCAGTGATGCGGCCCTTATCTCTATCTCAAACATGTATGCTCTTACTCACCCCACAACCCTAACAAACTGGTTGGAGTCATGCTTGGGTGCTGCACGGCCCGGAGGGCTGTGCACTGGTCGCTCTTAACAAACATGTAATGCTATGCTGTTACTTTGAGGGCTTGAGGTGTGGGGCCTATGGCACTTTTTGCTAGGGCATATCACGAGATTTGGTTCTGCTCTGCCTTTTGATACTGCAGAAGCACTTCCTGGCTGCTACTGCTGCTGCTGCCGAGGCCAAGAGCTACAACCTCGGGGAGCTCACCGGAGTGCTCCACGGCGTCACTGCAATGTCACTCCGGCCAAGTGAGTCATGGGTGACGTCTCACCTCACAGCAGCCCTTGCGCTACTGCCATCCGAGATCAATCTTGCTGGCTGTAGCACGCTGGTCCATGCTGTAGCTCGCCTGGGGCGTAGTCAACCAGATGTGGTCAACGGCGGTCAACTCCCAGGTTTGACCATTGACTGGCTGGTGGCAGTAGCAGATTTTGCAATCAGTCAGCTCCCTGCTGCAGCTGCGGCAGTAGCAGCAGAGCCAAGTCACCGCAGCCGGTGTCACTACAGCCTGCTGCTCTTTGGTTTTGGGAGGGCTGTAGCACTGCTACCACCTGAAGCTGCAGCAGAGGCCCGGCTACAGCTACGGCCCATGGTCACGGCTGTAGCAACCTTCCTAGGGAGACTCCTACAGGTTTGTGGGCCGTCAGATTTAGTGCAGATTGCAGAGGGTTTAGCGCGGTTGGGGTGCAGGCCTGGGCCAGGGTTTATGGCGGCGCATGCTGCTGCGGTTGAGGGTTTTGTGAAGGGCATGGATTGTGGGGTTTTGTGGCAGTTGCGTGTGGCATATCAGGCTTTGGGGGTAAACCCTAGCGGGGAGTTTGCTCGTCAGCTTGTGTTGAGGTTGTAAGGCAAGGGTTTAGAGTAAGGCGTGGTTTCCAGGGTTGAGGAAGGCTTCCAGGGTTTGGTGTAAGGTAAGGTTCCCAGGGTTTAGTCTGTGTCAGGCACTGTGGTTGTCACTTTGTACTGCAGTGATACTCATGCATGTAAGTGCTTTGGTTGACAAGCTGATTCATCCACCTGATGGTTTCCTTTTTCTTAAGAGAGGCCACTGCACAGCCCTCTGGGCCGTGCAGCACCCAAGCATGACTCCAACCAGTTCCTTAGTGGAGGGGACTGAGTACTTTGCAAGAGAGAGAGAGCCAAAGGGCTGCGAATCCTACTGAAGCTGAGACAAGCAGAGTGTGATGGAAGTGGAGCCGAGGTTTTGGGTTCTAGGGGGTTGTTCTCCTTGTGTGTACGCCGTTGCCTTGGGAGTGGACTGTATTATGCAAGTTTGCAGCCACTTGGTGGCTGGCCGGCATTTTAATTGATGGCAAGACAAACTGGCTGCCCTGACAGACTCCAGATGATTGGCAAGGAATTAGGGTGGGGTGGTGGCGATGTCTGCCAATGGCGCTGGAGACTACAAGTTGGCATGTTCTTTTTGCCACCCACTTTTCTTGATGGGGCCAATTCATTGGGAGGCATGTTGCCCTCGTATTAATCAGATCTTGTTGTGCTCAGGGGCTGTGGTGGCCACTCTGATTTTGTGTTTGATATATGTGAGATATGAAAGGTGAATGATGAGATGAGACTATGTCAGCTAAGGTGAAGTGTAGTCGCTGTGGCTGTGGTCATTGGCAAGGTTTTTGCTTTGATATATGGGGGCAGGGCGGTGGGGGCGGGGTTGGGTTAATCGTGGGGTTTGGATTTGAGTGCCTATGTCGGGGGGGAAAAGATTGGTTACACCGGTGACGTGCTTGGCTCGCAGAAATTTGCGGGTGACAGTGGACAGGACATTTGAAGAAAGCAGGGTCGAATGGCCTTGTAATAGGCTGCGCTAGTAGCGATTGATACCGCCAACTTCCCCCAGAAAGAGGACTTGCAGAGACCGTGTTTCGGGAGACATGCTCCACAACCTGCCTTACGACCGTCACTGCCACTTGAAGATAGAGCACCCGATCGAAGCTATAGCCCACTCTTAAGGATAGCAGCTCGGATTTATCGATGATGCACGGTGGCTAGAGGGCTACTGTGCTGGTTCCAGACTCCATGTAGTCGCATCGCGGACAGCAGTAAGCCCTGTCCTGCAAGGAGTCTCGCAGAGTTAACAACGCCTTGGAATGAAATCCACTACATGCAATACACCCAGCCAAAACCGTGCGCTGTTTTGTGGCGCGACAGCAACTATGCTGCAAAGTCCCACATGCCCTGCTTGATACACATCTTCATGCATAAAGTGCTCAGTTTCCTATTGAAACCAGGGCCCCACCAAGCCAGAACGCTACATAACAGATCTGCCAGCAGAAAACTCGACCATCACCATCTGCATCAGCAATTTCAGCCCTCACACCCACAGCTTGCAGCAGTTCAATCAACAGCCCTCTCTTCCCACTGCCCTGTCTGCTGCTTGGTGCTGCCAACATTACTGCTGGTAAAAACCTCAATAGCAAACTTGTCAATTAGAAAACTCGACTCAAGCATTTACTTGACGTCCCCACCAGCAGCCTCATGGGCAGGTATCAGCTCAGCCCCCTTCTCTGCGTAGCTCTCCTTTTCTCTCTCAACTACCCCTGCATACATCTTCCTTCCACACATTAGCTGCTCCAAAGCTGCCACCGAGGCCAGCAGCATCAGCTTCTGACAGGGCA
Organism: Pseudopediastrum boryanum; assembly: GCA_963556185.1. Lineage (NCBI taxonomy): Eukaryota > Viridiplantae > Chlorophyta > Chlorophyceae > Sphaeropleales > Hydrodictyaceae > Pseudopediastrum > Pseudopediastrum boryanum. The sequence continues at coordinate 668,571 of OY744510.1, read as the reverse complement.
GCAGGGTTGACACTGAGCACCACATTCTGCGCAGGCAGAGCACCAGACCAACTATTTGGCAAACATCCATCGCAGCTCGCACAAGGTTATAGAAAGCAGAGTCCAATGGAGAACATATCAGTATGAGGCACAGTACCCAGTAATGCATACATGAGATAAATCACTGCACAGCCCTCAGACCGTGCAGCACCCGCCACATGAGTCAAACCAGTTTCTTATGTGTGTTATGACATTTGCAGACAATCAGACATCAAGAGACCTAGAGAAATCATAGCTAACAGCTTTACAAATCGGTTGCTTTTGGACTGGCCAACAACCCAGTCATTGCATATGTATAATGACTTCTCATGGACATAGCAGATGTTTGAATTACAAAGCATCCATACATCTAGCACTCCATGCATGCACTACCATGAGACCGATTCAGGCCTCTCCTCTTGCATCTGGCTAATATCTTCACATTCACTTTTAGTTCTCCATGTTATGCCATAGCAGAAAGCAACATAGTATGCCATAGCACAATATCTGGCTAATAGTTGAATTGGATCTCATTATATGTAAAGAGAGACCACTGCACTGCCCTCTGGGCCGTGCAGCACCCTAGCATGATCTTATTATATGAGATAGATCACTGCACAGCTATCGGGCCGTGCAGCGCCCGCGGCATAACTCCATCCAGTTTGTTAGTATGTGGAGAGCAGATATCGAGACAAAGAGGCGAGACCGCTAGAGAGCCCAAGCTGCCAGGCCATTCAAGAGACCCAGGAAGCTAACCACTGCAAGCTCCACCAACAGCATGCTTTGTGACTGTCCAACACTACCCCATGTACCCTGCCACCCCCACGAAGTCCGAAAGCAAGCTAAAGCTGGATAGGCTGCGGCTAGGCGAGGAATGCAAGTAACTAGACAAGAAAAGCAAGGACTAAAGGACCATTGGATCTCATTATGCAGGCAATCTGCTATCGTCCATATGGCACAAATAATTGTAGGCAGACGCAATCCCATGCAGCCCCACAATGACAGCAACCAGCATATCATGGACCATGACCCCCCATCCTTGCCGCTGCAGACCATATGTGAGCAAGACGTGACTACGATGCTTTCAAGATCTGACTGTATGAATTGCTTACCCTGTGCTCGCTCTTTCAAACAAGGGAGACTCCTCATAAAGCGACTTCGCTGCTGGATTTGATCAGAGTCCCCAACCCCAGTGCAGACAGCAGCTGCTGCTTGATGCAGCACCAGCCAACATTTTCATATCTGCTGAAACATGCTGCTGACCATTGCTTGTTCCACACGCTGCAAAACTCTCAGTTGCACCACCTGCTTTCTATTGCTGTCTGCTGCCAATCCTAACTTAGAAATACAAAACAATCCTGCTATAAGACCCCTGTCAGCTTCTGCCGTTTCCTGCATCTGTGCATCATGTCGATACACATCCATGGCAAGGCTCTGCTCTGTACCATTGCATGCCTCTGTTGATCATGGGCAGCACTGTACCAACAACACTGCTACTACCTCCAGCACTGCTGCTTGCCTTTTCCTGCTGCTGTTTCTGCTGCTGCTGCCTTGCGACTTTGGCTCTCCCTGCTGCAAGGTTTTGTTTATTCTTTCGCTCCATCCTGCAGGACAATTGCCAGCACATTAGCGAAGTGGATAGCACAGCGTCCATAATTGCGTCCATGTACCCATCCACAAGAACCCCTGCACAAGTAGACTACAGCACCGGCACGCAGCAAAGATATGGGAATAATGCATCAATAACACATATTGGTGATACATAACGATCCTGTGTCCTCCAAGCAAAGGCTGGTGGCCGCTTGGACCTGCTGCTGAGTACCCATGACGTGACCCAGCCTGCTTACCAGGTAATAACAGACCCAGAGCAGCTCCATTACTGCTACCATCGTATCGGTTTCAGGTATTGTGTATCACAAGCATACGTGCAGGGCCGCTTCGCACGAGGCGCCACCCAGGGGGGCCTAGGCTCCTGGAGCAGCGATGGCTGGGCAGCGTGCTCTACTGCAAGCTCAACTGTTTCCCCTATACACTTCCATTCAAAGCAGGACCAATTGCCACCGAAAGATATGTTTCTCCTGCACCGAGTGACGGGCTGGTCGCTGCAGTGACGCCCGCAAGTCGCAGAAAACAACCAGCACAAGCGCCAGAGAGCTGTCTGTGAGCTTCGGAGGCTAAAAACTGAAGCCAGACTCTATCAATCGCTGCAGCGCAAGAAGCAGTGAAGACCTTATGATCTTGTCCATCTTCGTACGGGCGGAAATTTCGGAGCGAGGCGTATTTACTTGAAATTTCATCTCGGGTGACAATGGGGGTACTTCCCTGAGTCACGGCGCGGGATACCTCCGACATAGGCACTCAAATTCTGGTACTCTTGTACAAGGAAGAGTTTCAGATTGGCCTGTATGTATGGAGTCCCTGCTGCGTGTGCTGCCGCTTGGTTTCAGTGAATGACCGGCATTGATCAGGTGCCCAGGACTCATTGGGGGGCCGAGTAACTGTTGCGTTTCGATGGTATGTCCGACTCTTAGCAGCCCTCTTGCAACGCATGCGGTTGCAACATGACCTCACAATGTATGTTTGTTGGGTCGGTGTTGAACTGCAGCCACTGGTGCTGATCAGCAGATTTGATCTTATTTTTTGGCGTATTAGCAGTCGGCGCTTGTGCTTTAAAAGGGATAGAGGTTCAGTTAGCAGGGCGTCTGCCTGCTACATACCCGTGGATGATAAGTAAAAGGGTGTTTGGCCCCCTGTCATTCTGAGCTATCTGCGGTCTTTCTGCGGTCATTCGGTCCTTCCAAGCAGGTCCTTCCAAGCAGCCGCATACTATATCCGAGCATGCTTGAGCACAAGCCGAGGGAATTCCTGGCACAAAGGCAGCGCGAATGCCGCGTCGAGCAGGGTGGATTCGGGCATCGCAAGTGCAAGCGCACGAGCGTCACCTCGTCAATGCAAAGCTTTACAGCCGAATACCTCCTACAGTATGGTGTAGGACGTCCTGGAAACATGGACTTGCCACGGTCAAGTTAGCGAAGGGTTGCAGTCTGCTCGCCCATTTGGTCACTAGCTTTGAGCATATTGAAATTGTAGCGAGTATCTCTATGTCCCCAATATCTCAAGGCATATGGCAGGTACAGCGGCGGGGATATGCAGGTTGAAGGAGGTGTGGAGTAGTATGGCTTCCATTTGGAAGCTGCTCCCAAGTGCAGTGTCACTCCGCCGCCAAGCAGGAGTGAGTCAGTGACCCAGCTTCGACCAAGTGTTGAAGTGAGTCAGATGGCACTGAGCTCTAGCAGCTACTCCTGGGACGAAGCTTGGCCTATATATGTGCACACGAGACGCACCCTTGCAAGCGAAAACATATCACGTAAGCGTTGTACTAAACGAAGAGTCCCAGAGACGCAACTATAGGCAGCGCGCGATTCCCCTAGCGGTACATTGGACTAGGAAGCCCTCTAGAACGTGACTTCATTGCTGCAAAATGGCATCACGCAGTATCACCGTAGCGCTATTTTGCGTCCTTGCGCTAACATCGACGCATGGTGAGACCCGCAGCCAAGGATGCCATGTCTTAGTGCTTATGTGCTTATTGCAGCGCTAGCAGTAAAGGAGTCCAGGCCTCGAATCAGCACCTGGTTCAGTAAATTAACGACAACGTGATTGAGGCAGCAGCAGCACACACGTTCTTGGTGCAGCTAAAAGCAGTTCGTTCGGAGGGTTGGAAGTAAGCTGCTTCAGCACGCAGCCGAAGTTGCGTGGAACAGTTCCATACCCCTTGTGTCCCGCATGGCTGGCGTAGAGACATTGCAGCCTCGTAACTGAAGCCTACGTGCCATTGGTTTACGATCAAGCAGAAGCCCATGCCTTAGCAGTGCTCACGGTCTTGGGCACCCTCGACTTCCGTTTTACCCGCTTAATGAGCCTATCCTAGTGACATGCCCTGTGCATGGTAACCTGCAAGGGCTCCCATTAGTGCTCTTCTTGTGGGTACTGTTCTACAAAGATACAACTAATACTGCATGCCCGCCTGCCTTGATCCTGCAGGCGCTCAAGCACGCTGGCTCCTCCAAGACCCTGCCGGTTTTGTCCAGGGTTTATTCAACAACCTCACCACAGCGATCTCCCAGCCCATTCAACAAGCAGCTAACCAAACCCAAGGAGGAGTCCAAGGCCTCTTCAACAACGTCACTGAGCCAGTACAAGGTTTGTTCGCCAACGGCACCCAAGGCGTGGCAAACCAAACCCAGGAAACCATCGGGGGTTTCTTCAACACCCTAGCAAACAACATCACCCAACCCCTGCAAAACCTTACTAACCAGATTGCCAACCAAACCCAGGGCCAGGCACAGAATGCAGGAGGCTTCATTGAAAACTTATGGAACAACATCACGGCGCCGCTGCAGAACATCACAAGCAGTTTAGGGAACTTTACAAGTGGCTTCAGCCCCTCACCTCCACCTCCTCCTCCATCTAGTCCTCCCCCTGCCAGCAGCAGCAGCAGTTTGAAGGCATTGGGCACGATGGCAGGTGCTCTCCTGCTCCTGCAGATGCTTGTGGCTTAAGAAGCCTGGGGCAGTGGTTTTAGGGGTGGTGAGATTCTGTGGTTTAGGGTATAAGCCGGCAGATACTTGTGGCCTAAGAACATCTGTGCACAGGTTTTAGGGTCATCGTGATGTTCTATGGTGAAGGTAGTAGAGCTGCAGATGCTTGTGGCTTAAGAGGGCTCCAGCGGGCAGTGGTTTTAGGGGTGGTGAAATTCTGTGGTTTAGGGTATAAGCCGGCAGGTACTTGTGGCCTAAGGACATCTGTGCACAGGTTTTAGGGTCATCGTGATGTTCTATGGTGAAGGTATAGAGCTGCAGATGCTTGTGGCTTAAGAGGGCTCCAGCGGGCAGTGGTTTTAGGGGTGGTGAAATTCTGTGGTTTAGGGTATAAGCCGGCAGGTACTTGTGGCCTAAGGACATCTGTGCACAGGTTTTAGGGTCATCGTGATGTTCTATGGTGAAGGTATAGAGCTGCAGATGCTTGTGGCTTAAGAGGGCTCCAGCGGGCAGAGGTTTTGGGGTGGTGAGATTCTGTGGTTTAGCGTATACGCCGGCAGATACTTGTGGCCTAGGAACATCCAGGCACATGTTTTAGGGTCGTGATGTTCTATGGTGAAGGTATCGTCTGCAGGTGCTTGTGGCTTCAGAGGCCTCCAGCGGGCAGAGGTTTTGGGGTGGTGAGATTCTGTGGTTTAGACTTTAGGGCTGGTTATGCTTGTGGCTTAAGGGTGCCCGGGCAGGAGCGATGTGGCTGTGACAGTCTCCACGTAGTCTGGTACTACTAGGCCTGCACGTCCCCCGCGACCTTTGCCCCCAGGAGCAGCATTAGAAGTTTGGTAGCATAGTGGGGCATGCTGTTGCCAATGCTCACGGCATGAGGGGGGCTCAGGCAGCGGTTTTGGGTTCTGGTTCGTGAGGGGTTTCTGTGGTTTAGGGTTTTTTTGCCTGCATTGCAACTTCGCAGAGCCGGTCGGCAGGCAGTGGCAATGGAAGCAGCAGCAGTTTGGGGGCACATGTGCCAGTGCTTTTTTTCTGGAGGTAGGGAGGCGGCACCAACACCAGAACAGCGGTATCACCCACGACCCGTGAGGGCCGGCGTTCCAGGCCTGTATAGTCTGGCGGGTAGTCACCAGTGCTAGTGCTAGTTTAGTTGTTGTCAAGCTGAGTTGCCGCTGAGTACATGGTGGATGCTCATGGCATGAGGGGGGCTTGGGCAGCGGTTTTGGGTCGTGAGGGGTTTCTGTGACTTAGGGTTTAAGCCTGCAGTGCAAGTTCCGCAAACACTTGCTGGGTGCATGGTGATGCTAGCGCTGGTTCAGGGACTTGCGTTTTGCGCCCAGTGAGCCCTAGCTGCTGCAAGAAGCAGCTTGAGGGCAGTGGGTGTACTTTATAAGAGGCTGGCTTTGCTTTTGCTGGTCCCCATGCTTTTTTGGGTCGCCATGCTTTTGCTGGTCCCCATGCTTTTATGGGTCGCCAGGCAACGCTTGGTCTCAGGGGGATAAGTTGGGGTTGCTGTGCATCTAGTATCTGGTACAGGTCTGCTGGTATGATATTAAGACTAGTTGACTCATGGATTACTCAAAACTGAACAATACCGGACAAGGATCTGATGTTGTGGCTGCAATGGTTGTCTTGGCGATACCTCTACAGCGCACTTGACTGTCACAGGACAGACACAGGTTCAATTCCCTAGGGGCTTTTTGCTCCTCCTGGCTGTTGAAGGACAGAAAGAGGCTTGCAGCTGGAGGTCTCAGTAGCTGGACATATGCTTGGGTATCACTATTGCTTGATGGTCTGGGGTCCACTTGTCTTTGGATCCATCTGATTATGTGTTTGGTCGGTCTGACCTAGCAGCCCTCTTGCGGTTGCCATACCTGGAGTGATTGTTTGTTTGAACCCCTGTAATGACACCCTTTAATCGCTCTGTCCAGATCCTCTCCAACTGCAGCACTCTCAACACTAGTACTTTCATCAGGCTGCTAGAGTGTTGTCAGGCCTATGGCATACTGATTTTGCTTGCATGTATGGGGTGAGGTCGTCTGCATGGATATGACAGGCATCCTGCCCTGGTGTCCTTGCAGGGATGCTCATGGAGTTCTATCAGGGCGCGTGATTAGTGATCTAGCAAGGATGCTACACGTGCATGGTCTACATTCATACATGTGCATGATCCTTAAGAATCCAGTTGCTGGCCAGGCAATCATTTGCAGGAGTTGACTGTGGCCGCTTGAGATTGGGGGTGAATGGACTCCTGAACTGCACTCATTTGTTGCTGCAGGCAAACTGCTATTAGCATTTGTGCCAAGTGACCAGTAGCGCTGTGAATGCAGGGCCTTACAGAAATAGATACTAAATGTGCCTATTGAATACGAACACGTCAGTGTAGTTGTTCACTGCGTACTTGGTGGTAAAAGACTGTGAAGCCATTGTGCGCCTGCTGGTTGCAAAGTCGGGCAGACAAAATCCAACCAAGCTTGTCTGTATTAGGGAGCTTTTTTCAGCAGCCCTCACTGCGAAAAGACACCGTATTTTGCGCTGTTTCAGTCTTGGCTGCAAGGCCCGGAGCGGCGCTGCTCAACGCAGAATAGAAGCAGCTGCAGGATCCAATACATTTTGTTACTCGAGTTTGTCCACACTTTTACTGTCCTCCAATATGGATTCTAGTAGAGAATACCTACAACCCCCTATAATCCTTGTCCGAGGACCTCCAGCGCCAGGCCCAGAGGATACGGTACATGACAAGACTTCAAATAGCTGAAGGGCACGATACTAGGCCGGACCAGCTTGATGCTGCAGCCTTCAATTCAGGGTGATATGTCGTAGCCCATCAAAGCATTTATAAGCTGAACTAAACAGTATTGGGCTGGTTGGGGTTCTGCGGCCGCTAGTCTTCTCTGTACAATGAACGCTAAGAGCTGCTTAATGGAGCCTTGCCGTATGCACCGACAGGCACGATGCGCTGCATTCTTTACTGGACAAGTTGTACCCGTAGCTGCCTGCATTGAGCTTCTGCAACAGTCACCCAGCCATCTCGGCCTTTGTCTGTGGGGCGAGTGCCTTGCAGATGCTTTCCCAGTGTCTTTTGATTAGCTTCATACGAATGTATCGTGATTACATGTAGTAGAAGGCCCATGATCGCACGAGTATAGTTGTGGCTGAAGAGCGAGGAGCTCTTCTGATGGGTCTATTCAGCTGCTGTGTTTCTGCCCCGGCCGTCGAGGCCCATGATCGGCCTCACCCTCCACAACCACCTCCAAACAAGAATGCAGATATTGAAACGCCGCCTCCCGTGCCAAAAGCAGCCCCTCCGCTAGCTGATCCAGCTACGACAAGTTCCTCAGAGACCCCTGGGGAAGGGACGTGGTCGCAATCCCTGGGCAAACTCAACCAGTCTGAGGCTGCAGTGGTCCAGCACACCTTAAACAAGGCAAGCAGTACCTCAGAGTCATGTGCGAAGCCAGCATGATGCGCAACGATTAGGCCTCTGCCCCCATAGGGACATGCCTGCTGGGGGGATGAAACTGTTCTGCTTCACGATGCATTGGGCTGGTGTGCTGAGCAATTACGCCACTATAACTAGTCTACTATCGTACACAGTTGTACGAGTGTGTATCCGATCGATGATCAATCGATGGTGACCCATCAGACATGTCCTCACTCCCCTCAACAGTAGACTCTGGAAGCTCAGTGTTGAGACAACGTGCAGCAGAAGCCATATGATCACGAACTTAGCCTAATTGGGAGATCAGCCCCACAGCCATATGCAGCAGCACCCTAATGGGGACCCCAGGCCATGACCTGGTTCAGCCTTGTTTCCTTAGCTTGGCAGCCATGCTGCACATGTCCAAGCACGTCCATATGACTTCCAGCTGCTAGGGTACAAGATCTTTTCACCCCATATTTGCAGAACGCGGCCCTTCTCAAGCAGAAGGAAAAGGATCAGCAGTGTCAAAAGTGTCAGCATCCCTAGGACCCTGCTAGTATGCAGATGCTCTTGGTAATGCCTGAAGTATGCACATGCTCTTGGCAATGCCTGGAACTTGCAGATGCTCTTGGCAATGCCTGGAACTTGCAGATGCTCTTGAGAATGCCTGAAGTATGCACATGCTCTTGGCAATGCCTGCTAGCATGCACATGCCCTTAGCAATGCCTTAAGTATGCAGATGCTCTTGGCAATACCTGAAGCTTGCAGGTGCTTCTGGCAAAGCCTGAAGTATTCAGATGCTGTTAGCAGTGGCTGCTAGCACGCACATGCTCTTGGCGATGCCCTAAGTATGCAGATGCTCTTGGCAGTGCCTGAAGTTGCGACCTGAAGTACCCTCTTCAATCCCATGGCTGGCTCAGTACTTTTTGCAGCCCATGCAAAATCTTCTTCCTGCGTGCCCTGTGAGTCGTGGTGTCTGCAGCATTGGCTACCAGTGCTAAGGGGTCTCCTGAGCCATCAGGTGGCAATAAGTCTGCACGTTTGCAGCATCATGGCGTCTGCAGCTTGCACGGCTGCAATGGTAATATCTATCTGCAGAAATCATTAACATCTTATTGAGACTTATCCGTGGCATGTGCTCCTGCTGCTGCTGCCCATGCTGTGCTGTGCAGGTCAGCCAATTGATTGAGCGCTTTGCAGATGGGGATGGGGACACCAAGGATGCGCCTGTACATGCCCTCAAGAAGGCCTTACAGCTTATTGCCACAGACTGCCATGCAAGCTATGCTAGGTCAGTGAAGCTGTGGGGCAAGGTTGCAGGATGGGGTGTGGGAGCAGCAGAGGGGGCCAGGACAGCATGAAGCAGAGTTTGGGCCAGTGACCGGCAGCAGGCTAGGCAGGGGTGGTGATTCTGCTGTCAATCCCCATGCCAGCTATGGGGTCACGGTGCCAGGGTTGGAAATGGGGCTGCTGTGGTGCAGGACGAGGGAAGAGTCAGAAATGAGCATGCATTGCACCGAGGCATAGCTTCTTGCAGCGATGGATGGCAGCTTAGACAATGGATGCAAAGGCTGAACCCAGGGAAAAGGGGGGCAAAGGCTGAACTCGGGGCAGCGATGGATGGCAGCTTAGACAAGGGAGGCAAAGGCTGAACTCAGGGAAAAAGGGGGCAAAGGCTGAACTTGGGGCAGCGATGGATGGCAGCTTAGACAAGGGAGGCAAAGGCTGAACCCAGGGTTAAAGGGGGCAAAGGCTGAACTTGGGGCAGCGATGGATGCCAGCTTAGACAAGGGAGGCAAAGACTGAACCCAGGGAAAAAGGGGGCAAAGGCTGAACTTGGGGCAGCAATGGATCGCAGCTTAGACAAGGGAGGCAAAGGCTGAACCCAGGGAAAAGGGGGGCAAAGGCTGAACTTGGGGCAGCGATGGATGGCAGCTTAGACAATGGATGCAAAGGCTGAACCCAGGGAAAAAGGGGGCAAAGGCTGAACTTGGGGCAGCGATGGATGGCAGCTTAGGCAAGGGAGGCAAAGGCTGAACTTGGCGGATAAGGCGGGCGAAGGCTGAAGTCGGAGCAGCAATGGATGGCAGCTCAGACAAGGGAGGCAAATGCTGAATCGTGGGATAACGGGGCAGAGGCTGAACTCGGGGGATGGATGGCAGCTTAAACAAGGGAAGCAAAGGTAGCATTCGGGGCAGTGATGGATGGCAGCTTAGGCAAGGGAAGCAATGGTAGAACTTGGGCAGCCATGGCAGCTTGGACAAGGGGGGCAAAGGCTGAACTTGGGGGATGGATGGATGGCAGTGTAGACAAGGGAGGCAAAGGCAGAACTCCAGGCAGCGATGGATGGCAGGTTCAACAGGGGAGGCAAGGGGAGATGCGGGACAGCAGTTAAGCAGCTTGACACTGTTGGAAGCTCTGCCATGGATGGATGGGTCTGGTTACAGGGCTCAGGCAATGGCAAATGTGGTATGACAACTTAGGAAGTCAAAAGCAAATGCAGCTAAGCTTTTATGCGGACAGCTTCAGCAGCGCGCTGAAGGCACTCTGATGAAGGCCAAGTGCAGCCGAAACCGGTAATCCCTGCTCAGTGTAAGACAGGATTAATACCCCAATGCCGGATGCTAGGTATCATGTGCTGTTATGGACTCAATCTTCGACCCCCAAAAGCTGGCATGACAATGAGGCAGGACTTGGGTTCGAAGCAGAGGCCAGGAGGAGAAAGCAAGCTGAGCAGTTGGAGTGACGGCAAGAGAGCTCTAATGGTGGTGCAGAAGAGGGTCATAGAGGGGCTGCTGGTCAGAGATGCGAAGCAGTAGCAATTCACTGTTTGTAAGCGCTTTGCTCAGTTGCTCATCCTTCATGCCCATGGGTTACTGGAATTGTACCTGGCATCATGCCTTCTGTTGTTGCTGCAGATACATTGTGTCCTCAGGATTAAGAGCAACCATGAGTGTCTTTGGACAGACCGCATGCTTGTTCTTAACAAATATCACTGATCGTATGTTGCGTTCTTCTCTGCTGCAGCATGTCTGTTGTTTCTCAGGATCAGCAGCACTTCTTAGTTATGGCCCCCGTGGGCAGCTACCATGAAGCCGTCACCCTCCTGAACCTGGTTACACCCGTCACCGGCGGCAGCAGCGTTCAGCTTGCAGCAGCAGCTGAGGGACACATCACTTGGGACGCCACCGGCGCTACAGATGCCACAGAAGGGAAGGCCACAGGGGCCGCCACAGCAGGTTCGCCGTCATCGCCGCCCCATGATTGGGCAGCCCTCGCGGGGATCGGGGTGAAGTTGATGTTTGGGGTGCCCATTCGGGCGTCGCCAGATGCGCTGCTGGCGGTACTGAATGTGGGATACAAATCAGCGCCGGCGTTGGACCCTATGTTTGGGACTTATTTGCATCTGGTGGCAGCGACAATGACGGCAGTGGTGAAGGATCCGGCGCTGAATAAGTATGTGGATCTGGCGAATACCTTGCAGGTGGGTCCAAGAGTGGGAAAGGACGAGTAAATGCAAGAGCTAGACCATACTAGCATAGGCGATATAAAGGCCACACCGTTGTTCCTGAATGCCTCTCCCCAAAAGTTGCCGGCTGGCCAATCCTTTGACACCTTTCAATCACAACTCAAAAGCAGTCGGAACTCTAAGGATCCAGGGTCCAGAGGTGTTCCCCGGGGATCGGGGGTGGGCGGATGGGGAGCTAAGGAGGGACTGGCATGGGTGTGCGGGGATGGGTGGAAAAGGGGCCCTTTCAGCCTCAGGGATGGGTTAATTATGACCTAACATTGCTAAAGTGCTGCGGGTGCCACTGACAGCATCATTAGGTGCATTGCTTCTGGATCATGGTTTCGCTTGCTGATACCTTGAAGTGCTTTTTGGTTGGTCGGCCTTCCTGCTACGGCAATTTCTGTGACACAGAACATCGAAATTTGGCGTTTTGTGAGCAGCAGCCTTTTCAGCTTTTCAGCAGACCTGCCAGCCAAAAAGTTGAGTTCATCGATCAGCTCACAGGCCAAGATCCAGGTCTGGGGTGGTGGTTGCAGCTTGCTTTGTTCGCTGCACCCTTCCTTATTGCGTTTCAGCACTTCATGACGTACCCCTGCTGTTCTTGATCGCACTCTCCCCTGCTTTGACTACCTGTACCCAACCTCCAGGACAGCTTCAGGCTTTCTCCCTTGGCTGCTGGAAACCAACTTGAAGGTTCTAATCAATATCATACCTCTGATCCTGGTGTTGTAAAGTATTTGTCCACCCTGCCTGGCCTTGTTGACGGTGAACTGCTTGTGAGCAAAGGAGCAGCCCTGCCCCAGACCTTTGCTGACTTGCTGTTCCTGTCATCATGTAGTGGTTTTCTTTTGCAAAGAATGCTGGCAATTTGCAGAGCCTGGTGGCTGCTGCTTTTTGCCAAGCATGTGATACCTCCAAGTATTTTGATCTTGCACCTTTGCCTTGCCGTGCCAGTATCACTTACCCTACCCCAAAGAGTATGGTATCTGCCCCTACCAGTCAACTATGCTGCTGCTGTTGAGTACCGCAACCTCCTGGTGCTGCTGCCTCTTTCTTTCTTTGGTGCTGCTGCCACATTCTTCCTGCAGGGTGCTAGCAACCTGGAGAGCCTGGTGGCTGCTGCTGTTACATGACCCCTGCCTAGCATGTGATACCTCCAAGTATTTTGATTTTGCACCTTTACCTTGCCGTGCCAGTATCGCTTACCCAAAGAGTATGGTATCTGCCTCTACCAGTCAAGTATTTGCTGCTGTTGAGTATCGTAAGCTCCAGGAGGTGCTGCCTTTTGGCTCATGCTGCCTCTGCCTGAGCATTTCAATCATCACACCAACCTTGAATCGATTATTATCTATCTAGCCTGCCTGGCCTCTTATCGACGGTGCACTACTGGTGAGCAGAAGAGGAGCCCTGCCCCAGACGGTTTGCTGACTTTTGTGCGCCCACTGTGCCGGCGTGGTGAGGACTTGAAAACCTTGAATTGATTGGGTCGATTTCCTTTCCTGCAGGGTGCTGGCAACATGGAGAGTCTGGTGGCTTCTGCGCTGTCAGGCAGTTTGGCATCTCTGACACGTGCTCGGGGAGCCAGCGGCCTTAGTGGCCACTTGTGGATGCGGCTGGCTCTGATTAGTGCTGATAAGACAGCAGCTGCATTGTATGATGATTTGGGACAGGTGAGGGGGGGAGGGGAGGGCAGCGGGCCTTTGGAAAGCGGGGCATGGTGCATACGTTTCAGTCTGAGATTTTCTTTGTTTTGGAAGTTTCCCAGCACTATGGCCTGTAGTGTAGGGAATGTCCAGTTTCTGTTTGTGGGGATGAGATAAGCATGAATTGCAGCCTGGTCTCCTGAAGTACTCGGCACTAAAAGGAATGGCTGGTGTCATGAGATATGGTGCCCTTGGAAGGTGCTATTGGCAGCTGGCCGTCTGGTGCTTGGTCAAGGTGACCTTACTTACCAGCACTCAGCTGTTCTTGTCTTTGAATGGTTATTAATCTGGCAGTAGTGTGTAGCGTTGCTGGGTTTGGGATGGGGGTGTCCCAGAAAGAGATGCAATAAAGGGGATTGGTAGACAGCAGCTTTGGATCAGTTGCTGGTGTGTGGATTAATGCATAATGCCTGAAAGATTGTCTCACCAGCTGTTGGTGTTACTATTCCTGTACTGGAATGGTAATGTACCGACTGGGTGCTGCAGGTGAACCAAAGCATGCTAACGTCGGAGGCATCCAAGCAGCAAGCTTTGTTTACTGAATACCTTTCCAATTTTTTTTTGCGACCTCCAAAGCTCTACTTAAAAGACATATCTGATCCTGTACTGTAACCCGCACAGGCAGGTGCAGCTCGGCCCAGCAAACGTCCTACGTCGGGGGTGCTGAGCGGCGCAGCAGCAGCTGCTGCACTGTCTGGTGGTGGTGGTGGTGGCGGCAGCATGAGTGGCAGCCACCGGAGCATGGTAGCGCAGATCCAGGCGAATGGGGGCTTGGTGCGTACCAACATCCTTATGAAGAATACCATCCTGCGCATTGCATTTACCAACAAGAAGCAGGTAAGGGGGAGCTGATTATCCGTATGTATGAAGTGCTACTGGGCACAGCTGGATGTGGCAATGTACTGCTGCAATGCTGCTGGGCGAGGCACTGGTTCGTGATCAGATGAGATGTCTGGTGGGTGCTTTGGTCTTGTGCTTGTTATGCCACAAAGTAGGGGCGGAGGGGCGTCATTATGAACCCTGTCGATTTAATCTACCCTACCCCATTCTCCCTCCTCGATCAAAAAGTCTTTGGTAGAGGGTTATGGCAGCTGGACGCAGTCTTTAGACTGCAGACAGGATGCTATAACCCTCCTTATGTGTGCATACCCATCCCCCCTCTGGCTCACCGCATCCTCCCTTATGCTTCCTAGGCACGCTTCTCCTCCGCTCCCTTGCTGCTTAGCAGTCTATTAAGTCTGTGATGGGGGACATTATGTAGTGCGCATGTAGTAAGCAACCCAATACCGGATGCACATGAGTAATGCCTTTTAGGGAGGCTCAGGGGGATTTCCTCTAACCTTAACAGATGTGTCCTGCTATCTTTGTCAGGTGCTCATCCCTGATGTACAGAAGCTCATCAACCAGCTGGGTAATGTCAACACTGATCTCTTTGCCAGCCGCCTGGTGCGGCCGCCTACGAGTGTGCTGCTGCTTCCGCTGCGTGCCACTGGGGTGGGCATCTATGGTGCCCTGTACTGCTTGGCGGATTTGCAGACTGAATTTGGCGACCTCAGCAGCCAGTTGAAAGAGGTAAGGGACCCTTGTAGAAGCTGGGTTGTGGGTTTTATGGGTAGGTGGGTGGACTGAATAAGCAGCTGTGCAGGCTTAATGAAATGAGAGTTTGTTCTGGGTGTTGTCAGTTAAGTGCGATAGTACAACTCTGGGGGCATCTACTAGCGCGGAGGATTGCCTTTTCATCAGTGCTTCCACCAATGGCCCAATTGTGCTTGGTGGATTTGTGTTCTTTTGCTTTAAACATCAAGGAAGGTTAGGGAGTAAGCGCTTTTTAAGCCTCTGGTTTCTGTCTCTCTTTCTTGCAGGTAGCAGAGCTGCTGGGTTACGGTATCATGCGTGCTCTGGCCGGACCGCTCACCCTGGAGTACGCACTCGTACAGCAGCTGACGCAGGAGCAGATCCTCGCGCCGTCCGGCAAGGACAGCGCCGGCAGCCTTGCCATGCAGCGCAGCGGCAGCTTCACGGCAGGGCTGTCTGGCGGGGTTTCGCAGTACGCAAGCGGGGGCAGCAGCAGCGTCGCGAGCCTCGGAGCAGGACTTGCGACCGGTGGCAGCTTCAGCGCACTAGCCGCGCAGGGTGGTGCGCTGGAGCTTGGAAGTACGATGGGGAGCATGGCGAGCCTCGGCACTGATGGCAGCTTCACAGGTAGGGTGGTTTAGCAACCAAGACATTGGGGGTTTGACTGCAGTCAATGGTGATGTGGGAGGGTGGGTGAGATTGGGGTCCTCTGCTGAGACTGGGCACACAGCGCTGCTCTGGAGAACGGATGGGGGAATGATGTCTGGCCATACATCAAAGATAAGCAAAGTAATACATCAAGGCTGTCAGCATCTGGGGGATCTATTGTGATGATGCTTTGCTGGCGGTCCCCAGATAAATATCCGATATCAAGAGCAACTCCTGCTCTGCTGGATTTGGGGTCATCTCTGTGTCCAGCTTCGGTTGTAGCTGCATCTACCTATTTTTGCAATTGTATGGTGGCCGATTATGGTAGTCTTCTGTTTGCGGGTTGAAGCGTAGTGCAGAGGCAGCTTGAGCGCTGAGACGTTGATTGCAGACATAGAGCTCGACTTTCACCCGCTTGCATGCACAACTGCTGATTCAGAGGTGCTGTTTTCTTGCCCTTGCAGGCAGCATGGGTGGTCAGATGAACATGGGTCGCAGCTTCACCACGCAGCAGGTGGCCAGCAGCACGGGGGCACTGGTAACAGGTCTCACGGAGAAGCTGAACCAGAAGAGGATTGACGTCTCCATGCTGGATGCAGAGGTAAAGGAGGAGCAGTGGGAGATTTGAATTGGGGGGTGGGGTGAGGATGAGTATATTGTGTTCTGCAAAGGATAGGGAGCAGGCGGTTTGAGGAGTGATGGCCTTACACTTCTGCCTGGAGGATGGGGATATGGGAGGGGCTTGATGTGTCAAAGCGGGATGTAGGGGGAAATGGGAGCAGGGGAAGATGTGAGTTTGGGAGGTTCGGATGGGAATGGGAGTAGAATGTGAGCTGCAAAGAAAATCGAGCAGGGAATCAAGAAATGAGGTCCTTACACAGACGGGATGTGCCTGGACGATGGTGAGGTGGGAGGCCATTGACGTGTACATGCTGGACGCTGAGGTAAAGGCAGAGGGGCGGTGTGCTGGATCTCGGGGTGATGATGGGGGTGAGAGTAGGTTGTGAGCTGCAAAGAAAAGTAGGGGGTCAGGATATATGTCCTTGCACACACTGGACATGCTTGGGTGGAGAGGTGGGATGGCATGCTGGGGTCGATTGTAGGGGGTGTTGAATGATCTGCATTTTCTTCCTGCTCCGTGCATTCCTAGCTCAACGTATGCTGATTGGATTGAGGGCTGACCAAATCTACATCAAGTTGAAGTAAACTTATGTATGCAGATTGCTCCAGAGCTTCCAGGATGTAGGCAGCAGGCCCCCATCACCAGCTGCATGTTTGTCCACTTGCAACAAAATAGGTCCATGGTATAGCTGTCAAACTGGTGCAGGCACGCTTCCTGTCATCTGGCGGCATTCGAGTTAATTGGTATTGACTGATTGCATGCTGTCAATGTGGTCATTGCTCACGTCCTCACTTTGCTGCTGCCTATAGGAGGATGTACTGCGGGACTTGCAGCTCACCGCCCAGATCGGCGAGGGCGGTTTTGCAAAGGTGTTCCGCGGGTTGTGGCGTGGTTTGGTGGTTGCGGTCAAAGTGGTGGTGGTCGGGGAGCCCAGCAATGAGCGGGCGGTGATGAAAAATGCTCATGAGATTGCCATCCTGAGTGCATTGAGCCACCCGAATATCCTGCAGGCCTACACATGCTTGACGGATGTGAGGGTGAGAGAGGTCATCAGCAAATGCGTCAGGTAGGGTTAGTTTGGACAGATTGAGCAAGAGGGCAAAGGAGCTTAGTTAAGTTGGGATCACCAGACTCTGCTTATAGCCTTGCATCGATGGGTGTGGCAGAAAATGCAGGAGCGCAGAGGCGCTCAGTGTAAGTGGGATTGCAATAAGTCGCTTGTTAGACTCGCAGTGGCGGCTTTGGGTTTTCAGGGAGGTCATGTGCACCTTTTTGGATCAGCCCGACCTCCTGCCAGCTAGTGATACGTGGCGATCATCTAGAAGACATCTCATAGGTTTGGGGTGGTGGTCTCAGTTATATGCTCGTATGTGCCGTGCCAGCCGGTCATGAACCCTGTGTTTGTCGCCTAGCTCGCACCCCTGTTTTTTGCCTGTACAACCTTCAAGGTCATGAGTAACTGTCTCAGGCTGAATTTCGAGGGAGATAATGGGCAGGAGCCCAAAGTAGCTGAAGTCTAAGCGGGGCTGCAGTAAGTACCATTGTTGATGTATGCACTCAGGGCTGTAGGATGTGGGAAACCATCAGGGGGGGGGGTCAGGTGGGGGTGAGTTTTGATGTTCCACTCGCACCAATGCATAATCATTCTGCTCATCCCGTGAACTTTGTCAACCATGCCTGTCAAGTAGCAGCGCGGGCGCATGTTTCTCCTCCCTTGGTCAAAGCTTAGCCAATCCTCCTTCAACTCAATGTTGCCGTGTCTTACTGCGCTGACACTCTTAACTGAGAATGCGGATTGCATCCCTTTGGTTGGGCAGGCTGGGCAGCCCTGTCACCCGGCAGGCGCTAGTGACGGCGCTGGTGGGTGGTGGCACTAACAACACTGCTGCCTCGGAGGACTCCATCTGCCACATTGAAGTGATTGAGTACTGTGACTTGGGCAACCTGACACATGCCATCAGACATCAGGCGAGTGAGCTTTGCGACCCTAACGTTGTAGGGATCTGCGGCTGCTTTTGAGTTTGCGGCTGCTTTTGAATTGTAGTTACATGGTGTCAGAGGATTGGCCAACTGGCAATGTTTTAAAGTAGCATTCAGGTGCGGCGATTTGGTTTCACGATGGCTTTGCATGTACTCGTCTTCCAACAGCGGTAGTTTATGGTTGTATTGAACAATCTACAGTGGGTGGGTGCTTTTGGCAGATGTCCCTCCCCTGCTTATTACCTGTATCCAGGCTTGGGCATGTGATAGCAAGCACCTTGTCAGGTTGCGATGGGAAGTATAGCACGTGGTGTCTTGACTGTTGTGTGTCTGCAAGGTTGAGGTTGAGGGGGACTGGGGGTATGTCAAAGTGCTTCTGCAAGCCAACAAATAGATGTATACTGCTTTTACACAGGCTAGCATTAGTTGTCCATCATGTTCTCTGTGCTTCCTGCATGGGAGGTTGGGTTGAAGGTAATTGAAGCAGGGGAGGGTGCGGATGAGGAGAGCAAGGTTTTGCCATGCAGTGCTGGAGCGGGGAAAGCAGGAAGGGCTTATTGGGAAGTTGCAATTTCCTGAGAAACTGACGAGTGGGGGTACCACTCGTAGTTACCTGCACTGAGCGTTTGTTTGGGAGACAAGCTTTTGGACCCCTCTGAACCCTGTAATAAACTGCTCCATCCTCTTTCAGGTTTTCTTGACATTTGCACCCGACATCACACAGCCAGGAGGAGGTGCCTTAAACGCCAACTTCCAGTCTCCTTCTTACCCTCCCATCTCTGCAGCGGACGCCGGAGGCAGTAGCACGGGTGGTCAAAACCCCATGATGAACGGTCAAATGGTGAACGGAGCCACTGGCAATAGCCTGGACGGGACGCAGCAGCAGCAACAGGGGCAGCATGTGCGGGTCAATATGTACTCTCTGCTGCTGACGCTGTTGGAGGTCGCGGGGGGAATGGCGTATCTCCACCGCATGGGTGTGGTGCATTGCGATATGAAGCCGGCAAATGTGCTGCTGAAGAGCAGTAATGTGGACCCAAGGGGATTCACTGCCAAGGTGTCGGACTTTGGATTGAGTCGGGTAGAGGATGATGAGACATGTGCTACGTTCCCGTTCAACAGCTGCGGTACGGCTGCGTATGTGGCGCCTGAGGCTTTGATCACAAGCAAGAAGGTGAGTTCAGTGGTGGGAGATAGTCAAGGGGAGGAGGATAAGGGACTCTGGTTGCTCAAGCGTTGGGAACAGTGGAAGGAGGACAAATTTTGTGAGCTTGGAGGGAAGGCGCGTGCTGTCTTGCATGTGGTGGCTGAGGCGTTGGAAACAAGCAGAAAGGTGAATCCAGTGGTGGGACATAGTGTGATGGGAGGATAAGGGTCTCTGGAATGCTCGAGCATGGGGGACAGTGGAAGGAGGAAAGAGTATGTGAGGGAGGGTGGGTGCTGGCTTGTATGTGGCGGCTGAGGCGTTGAAAACAAGCGTTAAAAACAAGCGAAAAGGTAAGTCCAGTGGTGGGACATAGTGTGATGGGCGGGGCCGGGGAGGGATTGGACTAAAGACTGCTTGAGGGTTGGAGACGGTTAAAAAGAGGAACGTTCGGACGGATTGGAGGGGAGGTGGCTGCTGTGGTGAGGGCTGAAGGGCGGGGTTGAGGCATGGTTTTGACAGGTATGGAACGGTAGATGCTCCCCATTGGAGTGGTGAGAAAGCTAGGGGAGCCGTGGGCTATATTCTGGAGGAGGGAGGGTTTTGGGTTGGTGATTTCTGCTTTGGATTAGTGCCAGCATAGGTGTGTATGGCTTTTTATATTACCATGTGGGATTCCAAAGCCTTCTGGTCTGGATACCTTCTTCAAATGTGTTCACCTTGGTGCGCCATGTACCTCACCACTAACTGCACTATAGGTCAATGCTAATGTGGATGTCTGTCCCTCCCTGGGTTTTGGGACTTTAGTTACCTGACCTTTCCTTGTAGGTGAATGTCAGATTGGACGTCTGTACCGGTATCACTTGATTTGTGATGCTGAATCCACTTTGTTAACTGACATTTCCTGTAGGGTAAAGTTAACATGGGTGTTTAAACTTGATGTGAATGTGTTACCCAATCTTTTTTACGTGTCTGAGTAATGCAAATGCCTAACAGTTTGCCCAAGCCATAGAAAGAGCTGGGTCGCTCACCTTCTGCCTACGCCCGCTATCCCGGCCTTTTCTTGTAGGTGAATGCCAGCGTGGACGTGTATGCCTACGGCATCATCATGTGGGAGCTGTTCACAGGGCAGCGCCCCTATGGCAACATGCGGCAGCAGAAGGTGGTGGAGGAGGTGGTGCTGCGGGGGCTGCGGCCCAGATTCCCTGCTGGGACGCCACCAGCATATGCCAGCTTGGCGGCTGCTTGCTGGAGCAGCACTCCTTCAGGCAGGCCATCCTTTGCTGAGGTCATTACAGGCTTGCAGGTAAGGAGTGGGGGATGGTAGGTTTGAAGGAGGGAGCGGGAGGAATCAGGAATGAGTTGGGGGGTGGTATGTTGGGAGTAGACAGCAGGAAGATCTAGTAAGAAGTGGGGGATGGTAGGTTTGAAAGAGGGAGCGGGAGGAATAAGGAATGAGTGGGGGGTGGTATGTTGGAAAAGGAGAGCAGGAAGATCTAGTAAGGAGTCGGGCATGGTAGGATTTGATCTAGAGAGCGGGAGGAGTCAGTATCGAGTGGGGCATTGTGGTTTCGATGTAGAGGGCGACAGTATATGGTAGGGAGTTGTGCATGGCAGGTAGGAAAGGGGGATTACAAGGACTTGGGCATGACAACAAGCATATGCCAGCTTGGCAGCTGCTTGCTGGAGCAGCACTCCTTCAAGCAGGCCATCCTTTGCTGAGGCCATTACAGGCTCGCAGGTAAGGGCTGGGAATGAGTAGGTTTGAAATTGAGAGCTGGAAGATTTAGTATGGAATGGGGCATGATACTTTCGAAATGGAGAGGGGGAAGGTAGAGTTAGGATCAGGGCATGGTAGGCAGAAGGTTGTTGTGTCCTTACCTTACCCCGAACCTTATGATTGCCTTGCAATGACATTCAATGATCCTCGTACGCCTGTTATTGGCACGGACAGCATTATATTCCTCACCACAGAGCATATGACGGCTATTTCCTTGGCCAGAGAGGCCACATAGAACTACTTACTGCACTCGGAAAAGACTTTACCTGTAGATGGAGGTGGTTCAGAAGAGTACCTGTAGGTTCATGTACTGAATTTTTGTTGATGCTTCTTGATTTTGCTTTGCTTGACCTGTTTTGTGTGTTGCATTGTATCCTTTTCTGCAGACCTTGCTGCAAGCAGTGGAAGAGGAGGATCACACACTACATGCTAGCTACAGTCTTACAGGCTCAGAGGCTTGTGGGGGCAGGGCTGACCTCTGGGGAGGCCATGGGATGAATGGGGCACTTTCCCAAATGCCTCCTCTGCACCAGCAGTTCCAGCAGCAACAGCAACAGCAGCAGCATCAGCAGCAACAGCATCAGATGATGTTGGCCAATGCACGGGCTTCAACAGCAGCAGGGACTGGTGGTGTTGGTGCCGGGATGATGGGCGGGGCGATGGCGGCGGCAGCAGCAGCGGCAGCGGGAGCTGCCGCGGCGGGCGGCAACGGGGACAGGCGGGTGGGTGTAACAGAAAGGTCTGCAAGCAGTAGCATGGAGGCGGGGGATGGCATGGGAAGGGGCGGAGCCGGAATTGGCGCGGCAGGGGCTCGGTATCAGCAGGGTGTCTATCAGGGACAGTCGCGACTTGGCCAGCAGAACACTAACGCAACGGCTGCTGCTGCTGCTGCAGCAGCAGCTGCAGCAGCTAATGAGGGCAACATTGGGTTAATGCAGGAGCACCTTACGCCGAGTGCTGCTGCAGCTGCTGCGATCGCTGCTGCAGCAGCGAAGTTTCAGCACAAGCGGCCCTCACAGGAGGAAGGGCTTGGGAATGAGCTAGCTGGGACGCCTGGGGTGGCAGGGCTGCACCAAGGGTACCAGCGTGCAACTTCTGGGGTTTTGTCGCAGGGGTACAGCGGCAGCACGTATACGAGCAGCAGCGGGCGGGTTGTCACAAATAGCAGCAGCATGGGGATTGAGTCGCCGGGGAGGTATGGGCAGCCGGGGACGTGGGAGAGGCAAGACAGCAATGTACAGTCGGGGAACGATGGGTTTATGAAGACGGGCCGCAGTAGTGGTAGCCGAGATGGGAGTGGGAGCGGCGGGGCGTCAAGAGGATTAGGGGCGCATGCGACCGCTAGCTGTAGCAGCAGCATGAGTAGCGGGATGGCAGCGAGTTTCAGCGCTGGGAATGCTAACAGTGCAAATGTCCTGGCACAGCAGCTGCTGCAGCAGCAGAAGGTACTGCTGGCTCAGCAGTCGCAGGTGGCTGGGGGCAGCGGCCATGGTCAAGGCAGCCACCACAAGCAGCAGCAACAGCAGATCGCAATTGCGGCACAGCAGCAGAAGATAAGATATGAATCCGGTGGTGCTGGGAGCGGCGCTGCGATTCTTGCGGCTGCGGCGGCTGTAGCAGCAGCAGCTGGGGGAGGGGACTCGGGTGCGGCGGCGGTTAGCCCTAGTCAGCAGTCAGGGTTGACTCTTGCGGATTATGAGCGGCAGCTGCAGCAGATCCAGCAGAATTTCTTTGTATCTACTTCGACAAGGACACCCCCGGGGTCGATAAGCACTGGGGGCACTGGGGGCACGTCTAGCCTTGGCAGCATGTCGAGTCCGGCTGTGGCAGTAGCACATGGTAGCCGGGTCTCTGCTCCAAAAGGCGGCAGTAGCGCGGCTGCAGCGGCTGCAGCACATATCTTGATGAAGCAGCAGCAGGCACAGCAGCAGGCACAGCAGCAGCAGCAGCAAGCGCATGTTCAACAGATGCAAGCGCAAGTGCAGCAGCAGCTGCAGCAGATACAGCAGCAGCAAGCAGCGCAGCAGCAGGTTGCAGCACAGCCGGACCAGCAGCAGCAGGTGGCACGGATCCTGCAACAGCAGCTGCTGACGTACCAGTTACAACAGAATCAGCTGCAGCAGCAGCGGGGGGGATACAGGAGGGCAGTTTCCTTGGGTAGTGCTCAGTTCAGCGACCACATGCAGGCGGCACTGGTTGCAGCAGCTAACAGGTCAAGTGCGACACCAACACAAGGTACACCTGGCGGTTTAGGGTACGGCGGGAGCAGCAGTGGTGGTGGTGTAGGGATGGGGCAGGGCTTAGGGGTTGTGCCCAGCACGAGCAGTGCAACAGGCGGGGTGAGCAGCAGTGGGAGTGGCAGTGGGTTGCGGTGGTTGGGGCCTCCAGGGACACTTCAACAGCAGCAACAGCAGCAGCAGCACCTACTGGCACTGCACAAGCAGCTGCAGCAGCTCCAGAAGGCGCAGGTGGCACAGCAACGTTCAGCGCTATTGCCACCGCGAGCGACGGAGTATGAATGGGAGAAAGTGGACTTCCGGGGGCAGAGCACTAGCGGGCGTGGGGTGATTACATTCTCGGACCCGGGGGGCAGCAATGCATCGGCGGTAGCGGCGGCAGCAGCGGCTGCGGCTGCGGCTGGGAGTTCAGGTCGACGGCGGCTGCCAACACG
Organism: Pseudopediastrum boryanum; assembly: GCA_963556185.1. Taxonomy (NCBI): domain Eukaryota; kingdom Viridiplantae; phylum Chlorophyta; class Chlorophyceae; order Sphaeropleales; family Hydrodictyaceae; genus Pseudopediastrum; species Pseudopediastrum boryanum. The sequence goes on along the minus strand of OY744510.1, from coordinate 644,951 downwards.
GCGCGCGACGTTTAATGCTACACTGCCCACGCAACACGAGAGCGAGTTTGAATTTGAGGAGAAAGAGAAGGAGGGGTTCAAGATGGGCAGCTCGGGACAGACTTTAAAGAAGGTCCATAGGAAGAGCGAGGGGGGCGGTCCTCAGGGCGACCAATAGTTGGTCCATGATTACATCTATTCTCTCTCATCCCAAGAGTGACGTACAATGAAGGAAGTCATGCGACCAGTGGTCCATGTTGGCGGCAGCAACAGTGCGCCGTGGTCGGTGAGGGCTGGGTGGGCGTGACAGTCATTGAAATCATTGCCAGCAGCCTCACTGGTTCGAGGAGCTGTGGTACGGGTTGGAAAGGGGCTCAGCCTCTGCTGCCATCCTGCACCAGCCATGGCGGTGAGGCCAGGACATTGCTGAAACTGCCCTGAGTCCAGGGAGCCGGAAAACAGTAGTGGACTGATGTTGGCTGAAGCCTTTGGGGGTCAAAAAGTGAGTACACGCGGTACCTCGCAAGTGACATTGGGACAGCTTAGAAGGTTCTGAAGGTGCTGGAAGATGGTGCAGAAAGTGCTTAAAGGATTTAAGCATATGTCTGTCGCTAGGTACCGTGTGCTGTTACGAACTCACTTTTTGACCCCCTGGAATGTGCTGAAAGGCTCCAAGCACATTCTGCACCATCTTCAAGCACCTTCTGATACCAACGCAGGCTGTGTAGGCTTTCTAGGCCGGGTGGCAGCAGGGTAGCTACGGACCAACAGTGGGAGTAGCACAGAGCTGGAGGTGTTGTGAGGAGGTTAGGGCCATCTGTCCCTGCGCCCTGCTTTAGGGTCTGGGAGTATATGAAAGCCCTTGTCAGGCCTGTAGACGGGGAGGAGTGGCTAGAGGTGCTGTGAGGAGGTTAGTAGTAGTTGCTTGAGCTGGATCGATTGATGTCGGTCATGGAATGGCTTTGTCAGGAGCATTGGGACGTAGTCATAACAGCAGTGCACAGGCAGAACACTGTGTAGGCATTCAGGGGCAAGGTCTTGAAGCAGAGCCATGCACAGTTATGAAAAGGGCTCCTGCGATGCCAGCCCTTGCCTATTGAGTGGCTTACAGCTGTGCAGGGACAGGCATTATGGGGCTGGTAGTTGTGCAGGCATAGGCATTTTGGTGCTGGGTTCAATGCTGGGACTTTTGGGGTAGTTTTCATTTCCTGGACAGCTGGGAAGCCAAAGATATAGTGTGTTTGAGCACTTAATCAGCACAATGGGGCATGGTGCGTTGAGTTATAGTGTGTAGGCCCTAAGCCCTCAAATTAGCTCTTGGGAGCCCACGGATTCCCGCTTTTCTTGTCTGCACTCTCCCTTGCTTTGATTACCTGTACCCAACCTCCGGCCTGGGAGGCCACAGGCCAGTGCAATGGAGCTTTACTGCGTAGCAGTAGTGCGTAAGCACTGATTTGTAGAATCAGGGTGTTTACACACTAGTCGGAAGGACTAGGAGGCAATACTACTGCGTAGCAGTAGGGTATACTTTTGCATAGTATAATCGTATACTTGAATCAGCACAGTGGGACATTCGATTCTTCTTTTGGTAGCACCTCTTCACTGGAGGTCAGGTATGGCAGGCCGCCGTCCACACTGACATGAGCTGAATTACAAGGCCACTTTAACAGGCCGAGCTGAATGGACACATATGCAGGATTTATATGACAGGCCGCCATTCGCACTGACAAGAGGTCAAACAGGTCTGGAGACATACGCATGATATGTGCATATGACAGGCGTGGAGACCTGGGAATGGATGTCTAATGGCAAAGGACAAGGATTTTGGATAGCAGTAGTGGCTGTGGTTTGATGGTTTGCAGCACCATTTGCTGCAGCTGGCTGTTGCTGGGTCTGAGGTCTGCATCGCTTCGGAGCTGTCCACTAGGACAAAGTAGTTGCTTGGCAGAAAATTGCAGAGTGAGGCCTCTTGGAAAGGCTCCTGAGCGGGCTATGGTAGGTTTCAGTTTGCACAGTGGGCCTGGCAGGCCACAAGGGCTTAGTGGTGTCTCCGTTTGAAGAGGTCAAATGTTGATTTTTACCGAGGATTGCCCAGATCATGCTCTGATATTGCTGAGTGGCGCATTCATGTCCAGTGTCCTTCTGGTCCTGTTGTGCCTGTGGATAAGCCAAGATGACATGTGGATGGTGTGTGCATTGCCTCCTGCTGATGGGCCTTGCAGGCATCGAGGTTCTGAAACAGCTTGCCGTGTAGGGCGGGAAAGTTTTGCTGTATCCATGCATTGAATGCTGAGTGAGTGCAAGGCCAGTGTGTGGCTAGGCGGTCCTGTATGTGACTAATAGCAAAAACAGGGCTGGGTTGTATCATACTGCCGGCGTGGGATTTGCTGAGGGTGACCGCCTGCAATCTGGGGGCATATCAATATCTGTTGGTGGGCAAGCTAGGGGCGACATATTATATCTTAGCACTTGTGTGTGGATCTTAGCACTTGTGTGTGAATCCACTGGGGATGCAATTTGGAGGGACATGTTGCGGTGGCGAAGGGGGCCATAGCAACGAGCTACGTTTGTGATGTTGCATGTACTAGTGGTGTTTGGCCTTAGCTTTTTTTTGTCCATATTGGCTAGACCTCTTAACGAGATTGGTGCTTTTTCCTTTGAATTGCTTCTCATATGCTGAAATGGGTGTGCTTGGGAAAAAAGCAGTAGGGTTTTGGTTGAGCTGTTCTGCGTGAAGGCTGATTTGGGTTGGTCAGTAATTGCTGCGCCAGAGTGAATGTTCATTAGCAGGAGTGGAGGTTTGGGAACCAATGGTTCAATGGCTGCAGACACTACTGCTGCGGAATTGTGTATGTGGTTGGTTCTGTGAATGTCGAACGTCAAAGTCGTAATGTGTAGCGCATAGTTCAAGCCGCTTGTGGCAGGGAATTTGGCACAGTTTGGCATTCACAGTTTGATGTTGCGCAGCTGGAATGTAGCAGCAAGGCACCCGGCAAATGCATGGAAGGATCCGATGGTTTCAGTGCAAGTAGCTCTGCCACATAAAAGCCCCCCCTCTGTCAGGTCGAAGCGGGCTGGCCCAGTACTTTTGTGTCTTTTTGTTGCAAGTTATTGTAGTGCCCAGCATGGGTCCCTCTCAACGGTGCCTGGGCTCTTTAGCAATTGAATGGGGTTGACCTAGCTGCTTTGGGTTCAGCCGCACCTTATATACTGTTTTGCCTCTTTAAACGGTAACAGCAAGAGAAAGGAAAAGCAGGTCTGGCGGCTAGGTTGCTATCGAGTAACTAATTTAGCTGGACACTGCTGTGGCAGCAGCAGGGGAAGTGGTGACATCTACTGTAGACCCTTTGTGATGAATAGAATTTGTTTAACATACTTGTAGGCTGGCTGTATGTGCTTGCATGTACCGGCTGTATGTGCTTGCATGTACAGGCTGTATCGACCTCTGGCTGTGCTTGCATGCGGGTTGTGATCCCTGCTATATGGTTGGGACTGCTGGTTAGGGTTTGTTCTTGTATCAAAGTGGGAGCGGGGCCTGCCCAAGGTGGTGGCTGAGGACTGTACTGGTTGTGAACGTGTGGCTGTGAGATAGAAGGGCACCATTGTAGTGCACAATTCTGCTGTTGTTAGGCGTTGCTGCTGGTCTGGATGCGGCCGGCTCTTCTTGTCGCTGTTTTTTGCGGTAGTGCGGTTTTTGCTTTCAAGCTTGGATCCGGACTTTAAAGATTGTGTGTTTGTTTGTTTGCGTATGGGTTCTTTTGTGAAGGGTCGTGCCTGTTGCGCCCATCGCTGTTGCTGGGACACTGCAGGATATGTGCTTTGTAGTGCTTTTCACTAGACTAAAGGGCCCCTCCCTCAACCAATGTAGATCAACACACGATCTCTTTGCGTAGCTCTTTCCCTCTCTCGCGCTCTGCTTTCAATGGAATTGGGATGGTGCATTTGCTTCGGTTTCAGGGACTGCAGCTTAATTCTTGTGCTCTACTGAATTCTTATGTTTGCCTAGCCAGAAGTGCTGATTCTTGGCCTGTTGGGGCCTAGCATTGTATACATACCAGATACTGGGGCTCAGCAACAGCTTGCAGCGTCCTAGGGTTCACTTTGGGTGGTGGATTGCAAGGGGTGCAGAAGTATTGGGGCATTGTTGGTAGGTAGGGTATAGCCTGTGTTTGGGACTGTCATGTTGAGTATCATGTCGCCGCATGGTGCATTGGCTGGTGGAGTAAGAGCCTTTGGGCAAGGACATCGAGGATTGGGTTAAGAAGTGATGTTCCTATACTAGGCCCGCTCTAAACAGATGCTTATGAAAGGACATGTTGTGCTGTTTGGAAAAGATTGGAACAACATAAGCCTAAATCTGTTCATGTATGGGTACTTGGGGACTTGCCTGCACGGTGAACTAGCAATGTTCCCCTCACGCACTGTTGTCTTGCTAGGGACATTGATTCGTGTAGCAGCTGTATCTGCATTTAGGCATGCCTGCTTTCGTTTGGTGCGCCACAAGGCCAGGCTGCTTGAAACAGTGTGGTATTCATAGAGAGCATTTGAAATTACTTCCATGGCCTGTTTTGCGTTTTGGATCAGGGCGGGATGCATGACGATATCTCACTGCTGCTGCTGCTGCACATGTCAGGACTAGTGGCTCCCTCTTTGTGAGGCCAGACTCTGCTGCATCTGATTTATCAGAACAAGGCTATATGTTCAAACTAGATTGCAAAGCCCATGCTGAAACTCCTGCTTGTGCTAGTGTTCTGGGTTGCTCATGTTGCTCGACAAATGGGTGCTGAGTTTGTATATGTTGTGCTAGTACAGTCACTTGGGGCTTTGGTTGGCTCTGTCATGGTGTGGCTCCTTTGTTTTCTGCTCAGGGCCATGTTTGGGCCTCCTTGCCCTTGTTGGGTTGATTGTACAAGCCTTGCTTGCGCAGAATGCTTCAGTCAACTGAATGTGGGCGTGTAGCATTGTTCACTGGGTTCCAGCAAAACCCCAGATGGCTAAGTGTACGCTACTATAAGGTTGGGTGGATGCTGGCTTTGTGGTTCATCGGATACCTTTCACTCTCTCCACTATGAGCGGGCGGCCGCAGGGCTGTGGTACCTCTCCGCATTATGAATATATGTTCTTTTGGTGTCTTCTCGTCGCTTGAGGTTGCGCTTGCATTGGGAGGGCTGTGCACTCCTGCATGTTAATATCAAGGCACCGAACATCTTTAGCGATGGGGAGCGCTGCTAGCTCTATCAATTAATACGAGATTTAGGGTGTCATGTGGATCCCTCTTTACAACGTGGTGTGGGTCGCCTGGGATTTGAACTGGGTTGGGGTGCCACTTTGCTGTTGACAGTGCTTCAAGCAAGGCTTGCCGGATGGCCACTCTGTGCTGGTATGCCGTAATGCTTGAAATGTTTGCATGGGCCTCAAAAATCCTTGATAATTTGCATGAGCCTGCGTAGGGCATATGCCAAAAGACTTTGGCCCCGAGCAAGGCAGAAAACTGCTTGGCTTGCTGTTGACTGGGTCAACTGGTTAGCGCATGGCAAGTCGAAATGGGCTGGCCTGACATACATTGGCTAGCAAGGGATTTAGGGTGGGCTGGTGGCAGCCATTGTTTGAGCTTGGACAGGAAATTGAGTATGCCGTTGGAGCCTAAGTTGGCTCCTTGTGGGTGGCGCTGCCCCCACCGGCGCCCCGCTTTGACGGGGTCATTTGGTAATTGGTAATTTGACAAAAAAATGTGGTATGGCAGATCAGAGCTTTGTTCTGCAATGCATTACGAGTGTAGTTCACCCTGTTAGTGTCTTTGTTGCTTTACAACGGAGCCAGGGAATGGCGGGTCTGCAGGCATAACAGAGCTCACACTGGGGCCTACCTGAACTGCTGTGACCCAATCCAAATGCCATGTACTGCCTGCTGGTGAAAACTGTACTGCATTCATACCAGCATTCTCCCGTTGCACGGCCTAGACACCTCATACATTCTTTGCAAACGAACTCTCAAGGGAGGCTAGCCACAGCGTCAGTCGGTACGGGCAAGTGCTTCCGCCGGGGGACTCAAGTGCTGTTCCTCGATGTGCGATCACCGGGCCGACGATGTGACTTCAAGCAAAGTATTGAGCATTGCCAACGCAAAAACAAGGTCTTACGCAAGTGTTTAGTGGACCACTACGGGTAGTCAGTTCTGGTGACGGCTAAGTCACAGTCTATCTACTGCGTTACTGCGGCACACTGTAGCCTGCAAAGTTGCATGTTGTTTGTCTCTCATGCAGCGTCGCCCCAGAGCAGAGCTATTTGGTGTTTGGTGCTATAGCGTTGTTTGGTGCTATAGCGCTGTTTGGTGCGACATACGGTATGAGATACGGTATGAGATAGCAGATCACAACGGGAGAGCTTCCAATCTGCAGCCCTAGTGCTGCGATGTTCCTCCTTTCAGTTTGTGACATTAGTGCCAGTGGTGAACTAGCTTCATACCTGTGTCTAACACTGATACAGCAAGACCAAGAGTCCATCTATCGCCAGAGCTGAGGAGAAGAAGCAGGCTGCTGTTTAGCTGCTGTCCAGCACTCCCAAAGCCATGCAAGCAGTAAGTACAGGAGCAGTTAGGGAACTAGAACATCAGCAGCAGCAGACCCAAGCTAGCCGAGTAAGCAAGGCCGCCAAGTAAAGAAGAGGCTGATCTCTCTCCATGGGCGGAGGGATGGGGGGGGGGGATCTTTCATTGGCAAACCGTCATGCGTCAGTCTGCAGCAGGACATGTGCAGATGGATTCCCCGCCCCCCCATCACTGTGTTCGTGTTTTGCAAAAATATCTGCTGAGACAAAGCTGGATTTTGCTGTGCAAAGTGACTTTTGCAGCGCCTAACTCCTGCCCAATTCCGTCCCCAAATTTGAGGGAACTTTGCGGGTAGTCTGTGGGTGCTTACGGCAGGGAAATTTGTGGCCACACTACTTTGCAGTCTGCTAGGGGCTCTGCACCTGCAAAGTAAGTCCACTTCGAGGGTACTTTGACGGGCAAAGAGTGTGGGGGGGGGGTGCAACCACAGTGCATGTTTGTTAAGAGAGACCACTGCACTGCCCTCTGGGCCGTGCAGCACCCAAGCATGGCTCCAACCGGGTTTGTTAGTGCATGTTTGTGTGTAATTTACATCGGCAAACCCATCGGCAAACGCATGCTGTGCCAGAGTTCACCACAAGGGTGGCAAAACCACTCAAAACAGAACTTCCACTAAGAAACATTGCGGAACATCATTCATCATGCGTCTCTCTGGTATATTGCTATGCATTTTAAAAACAGCACCGGCTTGCACAGCAGGAACAAGAGGAACAGGAGCCGGAGCAGCAGCCTCAGTCAAATACAAGATTCAAGGCAACATCAACCACACCAGGCACAACATAAAGCAGCAGCAGCAGCAGCATCCACCAGGATTGTCAGCACGAGCTTTACTGATGCAGGCCAGGAGCATCAGCAGCGTCAGCCTTGGTATGCCCCCTGGTAGAGGCCATGAGGCCAGGTCTCCTGACCTCAGTAGTGCCTCTCCCTTAACTTACGCAGGCTGGGATTGGGCCAGCGGCTGTGCCTCTTCCTCAGTTACTCAACTAGCCTGGCGTAGCTCTTCTTCTTCTTCAGCCGCGTCAGCAGCAGCAGAAATCACACAGCTGCAAGATGGCTTTTTGCAAGGGGATTGTTGGAGGGGGGGGGGATCATGGGCATCTCCCAGACCTAATATAGCTGCAAGATCGATGTACAACGCCCTGTGACCACACCTACTCAGCTAAGAGCAGGTCTAAGTGGAATGCCTTCCCCTAAGTTGCTTCACCAACCAAATACCAGTGAGTCGGCGTTGCTGCTGATGTTGTCGGCGGTATGCAGCAGCAGCAGCAGTTGCAGCAGCAGCAACAGAGGCGGTGGCAGCAGCAGGACCAGCAGTAAGTTGCAGCAGCCACAGTCGCCAGGGGTCGACTATCTTTCTAACACAGAGATGGGGGCGAGGCGCTTGAATGATTACATTGTTAAGGGAGTCGGCCAGGGAGCTAAGAAAACGGGAGTGAGCCACTGAGCCGCTAGGCCACTGCCTCCACCACCAGCACTCCACCCCGTCCTACGCTGGTGGGTGCTGCACACTTTTGAGAAGGATGTATGCGGTGGATGGCATGTCTAAAGCACAAGCCCATCTGCTGGTGGTGCAATGGGCAATGGCAACGTGGGCCAAGGCTCACACAAGGAAGTTGGGTGGGCGAGCAGTGAGTTAATATTAATGGGGGTTATCTTCGTAGTTTTTCGTAAATATTATTTTAGCTTGTCCTCTTGCTTTCCAACGTTCTCGTTCATGTTTACCGGTCGTGTATTATCTGTTCTAATCTAGAATGGTTCTCATGCATGTATTCAGGCTTGCCCCCGCACAAGAGAGATTGATTGTGTATTGTTCTCCAGCGTGGGATTGTGGGTGGGGCAATTCTTGTTGTAACTACAACATCCCAGCCCAACAAAGATTAAGTCTATTCACTCATTGGACTTTGATAGATAGCTCAGGGGCATTGTGGCAGCAGGATGAGTACCAGCATTATTTCATTGATTACATGATATGCCATAGCGAAAAGTGCCATAAGCCCCGCACCTCAAGCCGTTCTTTAGAAACAGCGAGGTGGAACAACATACGGGTTGCTGTCGGCATGCAACCATAATAATACCTAAACATGAGTACCCCGGCACTAGTCGGTCGGCAACATACCCAATAGTGTTAGCCGTGGTCCAGTTGTTCGGAGGTCACGTTTCGCTTAGGTTGCTTAGACGTTACTCTACGGTAAATACAGACAATATAGAGACCTGATATAGGCCTTGCATGTATCTTGCCCAAGACCCCATCGGAGAAACATGGTAACGTCCTGAAGCCGGTTCCACAACCTCCTCTGGAACCAGAACTAGACTTGAACAAGGCCTCTGGAACCAAACTTTTCTGGGGGAGACCATGCCATGTTGATGCGCAGCATGGACCCAAGCAGGAGGCGGGGGTCCAGGGGGGAGGAACAGCCCCCCTGGTGGGGTCTGGGGCGAAGCCCCAGAAGCCAGCGATGATTTGTACTTATTACAACCAATTGTACAATGGAAAATGCTATTCTTGCACTCAGTTGAGCACTCTACACTTTGTAATAAACTTGCTGGAACCAGCATGTGACATGTTGGCCAGAGGGTGGCCCAGGGCTGGAACCAGGAACTGACATGTTTGGCATCGCTGGAACCGCGGAACTGAGCACATTTTGCCCTGGAACCGGAACCTGGAACCGGCTTCAGGACGGTAACATGGCGGGCAGGCTGGCAACTGTGGGCCGTGGTTGCTTGCTGGATAACAGTAGTTTGCAGTAGTCCGCTGCTGCCCGTCAGCAACTTCGTTAGTACTCAATTTCTATGAGAGTTCTGGAGCCCTTGCAGGGTCTGCGGGAGCCCCTTGCACGTAGCATGTGGCCCGCGCCGCGGCCACTGTGCTCGGTGCATGGCCGGGGACACTTCGCTACCCACTTCATCGCATCGCAGGACAGCGAAATTACTTCATTTCAGAGGAAGAACAGTTTTGGCACTTTCCCGTCCCTGTATTGTGAGCTGATGAAACATGCGGGGCAAGCCCCGGGAGCTTGCCTAGGGTTTTATAGCTTGGGGTTTGGCCCGCGACAGCTTGGGCTGATGCTCAGTCCCGTAGTCAGTCCCTTGTTCACTGCTATAGTCCTGACCCACCTCTCGAGCCCCATCCCTAAATGGCCTAGGGCCCCAAAACCAGATTTGATGTACACATCATACGGTAAACGATGTTTTCAACCACACTTCCCCGCACATGTTTTTGGATGCCCCACTCCAGGTCGGTCCTGCTCCGTCCAGATGGCTAACTCCATCCATCCCCACATGGGCCACCGCACGAGCCCCATCCCTAGGTGCCCTTGGACCCCTTCACCAAAGTTGATGTCCATATCATAAACGGCGTTTTGCAGCACTCTTTGGCGCGCATGTTTTCGGTTGCCCCAGGTCCCTGCTCCAGATGGCTAACTCTAACCATCCCCGAAGGCACCACCACACGAGCCCCATCCCTAGGTGCCCTAGGACCCCTTCACCAAAGTTGATGTACAAAACACATACGGCACTTTGCAGCACACTTTGGCGCACATGTTTTTGGATGCCCCAGGTCCCTGCTCGAGATGGCACACTCTACACCCATCCCCACAAGCACGACCTCGCGAGCAACATGCCAAGGTGCCCACGGACCCCAAAACCGAAATTGATGTTCACATCATAAGCAGCATTTTGCACCAAACTTTGGCGCACAGGTTTTTGGTTGCCCCAAGTCCTGCTCCAGAAGGAGAACTCCATCCATCCCTAGAGTCACCAGCCCGTGAGCCCTTTCCCAAGGTGCCCTAGGACCCCAAAACCAATGTTGATGTCCAGAGCATCACCGGCGTTTGGCACCACACTTTGGCGCACATGTTTTTGGATGCCCCAGGTCCCTGCTCCAGACGGCTAACTGATCCATCCCTAGAGGCACCAGCTCGCGAACCCCATCCCATGGTGCCCTTGGACCCCAACTCCATCCATCCCCAGAGGCACCACCGCACGAGCCCCATCCCTAGGTGCCCTAGGACCCCTTCACCATAGTTGATGTACAAATCATAAACGGCACTTTGCAGCACACTTTGGCGCACATGTTTTTGGATGCCCCGGGTCCCGGCTCCAGAAGGATAACTCCATCCATCCCCACAGGCACCAGCTAGTGAGCAACATCCCAAGGTGCCCACCGACCCCAAAATCAAAATTGATGTCCACATCATAAGCAGCATTTTGCACCAAACTTGGCGCACAGGTTTTCGGTTGCCCCAAGTCATGCTCCAGAAGGAGAACTCCATCCATCCCCCAGAGGCACCAGCTCGTGAGCCCCATCCCAAGGTGCCCTAAGACCCCAAAACCAATGTTGATGTCCATATCAAAAGCAGCGTTTTGCACCACACTTTGGCGCACATGTTTTCTGGATGCCCCACGTCCCTGCTCCAAAAGGCCAACTCCATCCATCCCCACATGCATCCTCACAGACCCCATCCATAGGTGCCCTAGGACCCCAAAACCAAGGTTGGCGTCCACCGCATAACCGGCGTTTGGACCACACTTTGGCGCACATGTTTTTTGGATGCCCCAGGTCCTGCTCCAGAAGGCTAACTCGGCAACCATCCATAGAGGCACCAGCTCGTGAGCAACATCCCAAGGTGCCCACAGACCCCAAAACCAAAATTGATGTCCACATCATAAGCAGCATTTTGCACCAAACTTTGGCGCACAGGTTCTCGGTTGCCCCAAGTCCTGCTCTAGAAGGAGAACTCCATCCATCCCCCAGAGGCACCAGCTCGTGAGCCCCATCCCAAGGTGCCCTAAGACCCCAAAACCAATGTTGATGTCCATATCAAAAGCAGCGTTTTGCACCACACTTTGGCGCACATGTTTTCTGGATGCCCCACGTCCCTGCTCCAAAAGGCCAACTCCATCCATCCCCACATGCCCCACCTCACAGACCCCATCCCTAGGTGCCCTTGGACCCCAAAACCAAGGTTGGCGTCCACCGTATAACCGGCGTTTGGACCACACTTTGGCGCACATGTTTTTTGGATGCCCCAGGTCCTGCTCCAGAAGGCTAACTCGGCAACCATCCCTAGAGGCACCAGCTCGTGAGCAACATCCCAAGGTGCCCACATACCCCAAAACCAAAATTGATGTCCACATCATAAGCAGCATTTTGCACCAAACTTTGGCGCACAGGTTTTCGGTTGCCCCAAGTCCTGCTCAAGAAGGAGAACTCCATCCATTTCCCTGTGGCACTAGCTCGTGAGCCCCATCCCAAGGTGCCCTAAGACCCCAAAACCAATGTTGATGTCCACATCAAAAGCAGCGTTTTGCACCACACTTTGGCGCACATGTTTTCTGGATGCCCCAGGTCCCTACTCCATGAGGCCAACTCCATCCATCCCCACATGCACCACCTCACAGACCCCATCCCTAGGTGCCCTAGGACCCCAAAACCAAGGTTGGCGTCCACCGTATAACCGGCGTTTTGAACCACACTTTAACGCAAATGTTTTTTGGATGCCCCAGGTCCCTGCTCCAGAGGAATAACTCCATCCGTCCCCACAGGCACCAGCTAGTGAGCAACATCCCAAGGTGCCCACCGACCCCAAAACCAAAATTGATGTCCACATCATAAGCAGCATTTTGCACCAAACTTTGGCGTACAGGTTTTTGGATGCCCCAGGTCCCTTCTCCAGATGGCACACTCCATCCATCCCCACAGGTAGCATCTCCCGAGCAACAATCCAAGGTCCCCACGGACCCCAAAACCAAACTTGTTGTCCACATCATAAACAGCATTTTGCACCACAGATTTCCGCACAAGTGGTGGGGTGCCCCATGTCCATGCAAAAGATGGCTAACTCCATCCATCCCAAAGGCACCACCTCGCAAACCAAGTCCGTCATAAGCAGCATTTTGCACCAAACATTGGCGCACAGGTTTTCGGTTGCCCCAAGTCCTGCTCCAGAAGGAGAACTCCATCCATCCCTAGAGGCACCAGCCCGTGAGCCCATTCCCAAGGTGCCCTAGGGCCCCAAAACCAATGTTGATGTCCAGAGCATCACCGGCGTTTGGCACCACACTTTGGCGCACATGTTTTTGGATGCCCCAGGTCCCTCCTCCAGACGGCTCACTCATCCATCCCTGGAGGCACCAGCTCGCGAACCCCATCCCTTGGTGCCCTTGGACCCCAACTCCATCCATCCCCAGAGGCACCACCGCACGAGCCCCATCCCTAGGTGCCCTAGGACCCCTTCACCATAGTTGATGTACAAATCATAAACGGCACTTTGCACCACACTTTGGCGCACATGTTTTTGGATGCCCCGGGTCCCGGCTCCAGAAGGATAACTCCATCCATCCCCACAGGTACCAGCTAGTGAGCAACATCCCAAGGTGCCCACCGACCCCAAAACCAAAATTGATGTCCACATCATAAGCAGCATTTTGCACCAAACTTTGGCGCACATGTTTTCGGTTGCCCCAAGTCATGCTCCAGAAGGAGAACTCCATCCATCCCCCAGAGGCACCAGCTCGTGAGCCCCATCCCAAGGTGCCTGCTCCAAAAGGCCAACTCCATCCATCCCCACATGCACCACCTCACAGACCCCATCCCTAGGTGCCCTAGGACCCCAAAACCAATGTTGATGTCCACCGCATAACCGGCGTTTGGACCACACTTTGGCGCACATGGCTTTTGGATGCCCCAGGTCCTGCTCCAGAAGGCTAACTCGGCAACCATCCCAAGAGGCACCAGCTCGTGAGCAACATCCCAAGGTGCCCACAGACCCCAAAACCAAAATTGATGTCCACATCATAAGCAGCATTTTGCACCAAACTTTGGCGCACATGTTTTTGGTTGCCCCAAGTCCTGCTCCAGAAGGGCAACTCCATCCATTCCTCCGTGGCACCCGCTCGTGAGCCGGCCCATCCCAAGGTGCCCTAAGACCCAAAAACCAATGTTGATGTCCACATCAAAAGCAGCGTTTTGCACCACACTTTGGCGCACATGTTTTTTGGATGCCCCAGGTCCCTACTCCATGAGGCCAACTCCATCCATCCCCACATGCACCACCTCACAGACCCCATCTCTAGGTGCCCTAGGACCCCAAAACCAAAGTTGATGTCCACCGCATAACCGGCGTTTTGAACCACACTTTAACGCACATGTTTTTTGGATGCCCCAGGTCCCTGCTCCAGAAGAATAACTCCATCCGTCCCCACACGCACCAGCTAGTGAGCAACATCCCAAGGTGCCCACAGACCCCAAAACCAACTTTGATGTCCACATCATAAGCAGCATTTTGCACCAAACTTTGGCGTACAGGTTTTCGGTTGCCCCAAGTCCTGCTCCATAAGGAGAACTCCATCCATCCATACAGGCACCAGCTCGTGAGCCCCATCCCAAGGTGCCCTAAGACCCCAAAACCAATGTTGATGTCCACATCATAAGCAGCGTTTTGTACCACACTTTGGCGCACATGTTTTTTGGATGCCCCAGGTCCCTGCTATAGATGGCTAACTCCATCCATCCCGACATGCACCACCTCACAGACCCCATCCCGTGGTGCCCTCTGACCCCAAAACCAAAGTTGATGTCCACCGCATAACCGGCGTTTTGAACCACACTTTGGCGCACATGTTTTTTGGATGCCCCAGGTCCTGCTCCAGAAGGCTAACTCCAACCATCCCTAGAGGCACCACCTCGCTAGCAACATGCCAAGGTGCCCACGGACACCAAAAGCGATATTGATGTTCACATCATAAGCAACATTTTGCACCAAACTTTGGCGCACATGTTTTCAGTTGCCCCTGGTCCCCGCTCCAGATGGCTAACTCCATCCATCCCCAGAGGCACCACCGCAGGAGCCCCATCCCAAGGTGCTCTTGGACCCCTTCACCAAAGTTGATGTCCACATCATAAACGGCATTTTGCACCACTCTTTGGCGCACATGTTTTTCGTTGCCCCAGGTCCGTGCTCCAGATGGCTAACTCCATCCATCCCCATAGGCACGACCTCGCGAGCAATGCAAGGCATGGCATCCCAAGGTGCCCACGGACCCCAAAACCAACTTTGATGTCCACATCATAAGCAGCATTTTGCACCAAACTTTGGCGCACATGTTTTCGGTTGCCCCAAGTCCTGCTCCAGAAGGATAACTCCATCCATAACCAGAGGCACCAGCTCGTGAGCCCCATCCCAAGGTGCCCTCGGACCCCAAACCCAATGTTGATGTCCAGAGCATCACCGGCGTTTTGCACCACACTTTGGCGCACACGTTTTTGGATGCCCCAGGTCCCTGCTCCAGATGGCTAACTCCATCCATCCCCACAGGCACCACCTCGCAAACCCCATCCCAAGGTGCGCGTGGACCCCAGAATAAAAGTTGATGTGCATATTGTAAGGGACGTTTTGCACCACACTTTGGCGCACAAGCTTTTGGTTGCCCCAAGTCCTTGCTCAAGATGGCTAACTCCATCCATCCCCAGAGGCACAACCCCACGAGCCCCATGCCTAGGTGCCCAAGGACCCCAAAACCAATATTGATGTGCAAATCGTAAACGGCATTTTGCACCACAATTTGGCACACACATGTTTTTGGATGCCCCAAGTCAATATTCCAAGGTCCCCAAGGACCCCAAAACCAAAGTTGATGTCCACATCATAAACGGCGTTTTGCACCACCCTTTGGCGCACAAGTGGTGGGGTGCCCCAGGTCCCTGCTCCAGATGGCCAACATCCAATCCATCCCCAGAGGCACCACCTCGGGAATTCCAACCCTAGGCGCCCTAGGACCCCTGCACCAAAGTTGATGTACATATCGTAAGGGAGGTTTTGCACCACGGGGCCTTTTCGAAGGCTTCACACCTCTTTGCTATGTGTCCGTGGTTAAAACTTGTCTACAAAACTATGTCTGTTAGTACTGCCATGTGGGTGGATGTACACTAGCTGGTTGAGGCACTAGTACTAGGGCATCCGTTACTTCTAGCCATGGGTGAGCAAAGCGCTTCCGCGCGTATGTCACATGATTCCCGAGCTTTATGACGCCTCTGTGGACACATGCTTGCTCTGTTAAAGCCAATGCATTCACATTGCGGAGAGCGTGGCTGTGTTGACCGAGTCTCGTTGGTCCCTTATGCCCCAACTTGAACCGCGCCACAAAACTTCCATAAAGCCACGGAAAATGGACGCATAAGTGGTGGGTTGCCTCAGGTCCCAACTTGAGATGGCTAACTCCATCCCTTGGTGACCTAGGACCCCAAAACCAAAGTTGATGTACCCATCATAAACGTCGTTTTGCACCACACTTTCGCGTACATGTTTTCGGTTGCCTAGGTCACCAGCTCCTGCTCACCTGCTCCTGCTCACCTGCTCCTTGCTCACCTGCTCCTTGCTCACCTGCTCCCTACTCGCCTGCTCCCTAATCGCCTACTCCTGCTCATCTGCTGCCTGCTCGCCCGCTCCCTGCTCACCTGCTCATGCTTTTCTGCTCCCGCTCACCTGGTCCCCGCTCACCTGCTCCTGCTCACCTCCTCCCTGCTCCTGCTCACTTGCTCCCTGCTCACGTGCTCCCTGCTTATCTGCTCACCTGCTCCCTGCTCCACCTGCTCCCTGCGCCCTGCTGACATGCTCTTGCTCACTTGCTCCCTGCTCAGCTGCTCCCTGCTTACCTGCTATTTGCTCCCTGCTCACCTGCTCCCGCTCACCAGCTCCCTGCTCTCCTGCTCCTGCTCCAGAAGGATAACTCCATCCATCCCCAGACAGGCACCAGCTCGTGAGCCCCACCCCATGGTGACCTAGGACCCCAAAACCAAAGTTTATGTACCCATCATAAATGTCGTTTTGCACCACACTTTGGCGTACATGTTTTCGGTTGCCCTGCTCACTTGCTCCCTGCTCACCTGCTCCCGCTCACCTGCTCCCCGCTCACCTGGTCCATGCTCGCTTGCTCCTGCTCACCTGCTCCCTGCTCACCTCCTCCTTGCTCACCTGCTCCTGCTCACCTGCTCCCTACTCACCTGCTCCTTCTGACCTGCTCCCGCTCACCTCCTCCATGCTCGCCTGCTCCTTCTCACCCGCTCCCTCCTCCTGCTCACTTGCTCCGTGCTTACCTGCTATTTGCTCCCTGCTCACCTGCTCCATGCTCACATGCTCCCTGCTGACATCCTCTTGCTCACTTGCTCCCTGCTTACCTGCTATTTGCTCCCTCCTCACTTGCTCCCGCTCACCTGCTCCCTGCTCTCATGCTCCTGCCCCAGAAGGATAACTCCATCCATCCCCAGACAGGCACCAGCTCGTGAGCCCCACCCCTTGGTGACCTAGGACCCCAAAACCAAAGTTGATGTATCCATCATAAATGTCGTTTTGCACCACACTTTGGCGTACATCTTTTCGGCTGCCCAGGTCACCTGCTCCTGCTTACCATAACGTCCTGAAGCCGGTTCCACAACCTCCTCTGGAACCAGAACTAGACTTGAACAAGGCCTCTGGAACCAAACTTTTCTGGGGGAGACCATGCCATGTCGATGCGCAGCATGGACCCAAGCAGGAGGCGGGGGTCCAGGAGGGAGGAACAGCCCCCCTGGTGGGGTCTGGGGTGAAGCCCCAGAAGCCAGCGATGATTTGTACTTATTACAACCAATTGTACAATGGAAAATGCTATTCTTGCACTCAGTTGAGCACTCTACACTTTGTAATAAACTTGCTGGAACCAGCATGTGACATGTTGGCCAGAGGGTGGCCCAGGGCTGGAACCAGGAACTGACATGTTTGGCATCGCTGGAACCGCGGAACTGAGCACATTTTGCCCTGGAACCGGAACCTGGAACCGGCTTCAGGACGGTATTACCAGCTTCTGCACACCTACTCCTGCTCACCTCCTCCGTGCTCACCTGCTCCCTGCTCACCTTTTCCCTGCTCACCTGCTCCTGCTCACCTGCTCCCCGCAAAAGGGGATCTCGCCCGACTCACTAAGATTGACGGAGGGGAATGCCTTTTGCTTGTTAACATCTATGCGACGGTGACATGTTAAAAGGCCGACGCGGGGGAATCAGATAAGGTTAGGAGGAGCAGAGAAAGTTGAGTATCTGTTCTGCCTTATCACCACGATACCCCTGCGTCGCCGCCTTGCAGAAAAATGACCACAGGAGTTCACGGAAGCATCTCAAAGTTAGCCATCTTCTCGTTCATAGTTTTGTGCCTCATGGCACTCCCAAGGACTGGCCTAGACGGGTGTGTGTTAAAGAGAACACCATCTTACCAGTCCTTACAGTTTCCGCGCCTTCAAAGTCTGTCAAACTCTTCAAGTCTCTGTGCACCAGGAAGCAGCACATCCTCTTCGCGCGGCAGCTGGTTTAACCCAGCCCCTTTCATGAGAGCGCAGCACACTGTCGAAATATGGCATGGAAATAGTCTCCATGCCGCATGGAACCAAGGGCTAAGAAGCAGAAAGAGCGAAGCAGACCCATGGCGTAACAACGACCAGCGGCCTGAGCAGATTTTGAATTTTACGGAGAAACCTTGCACAGCAGGCCTCGTGGACCATTTCCATTTGTCTGTTCTGCTGTATGCAGATGATATGGTGTTGCTAAGTCCCAGCAGGGAGGAGTTGGTGGTCATGCTGCAGGTGATGGACAAGGTTGCTGCTAGTCTTGGGTTGCGCATCAATGCAAGCAAGACTGAGATCCTGTCCATTGACAAGGATTGGAAGGAGGGGGATGTGCCAGTGCAGCAAGGACCAGAGGTGGTTATCAGCGAGGGTGTGGTAAAAGAGGTGTCACAGTTCAAGTACTTGGGAAGTGTGCTTGTGACTGATGGCAGGTTGGATGTGGAGTTGAATATCAGGAGGGGTAAGGCTGTGGGGAGGTTTAAGCAGTTTGAAAAGATGTGGGGTACCAAGCATCTGTCATTGGCTACGAAGGTGAAGTGTTACAAGGCATATGTGTTGCCAATTCTGCTGTTCGGGAGTGAGTGTTGGTCCCTGACCAAAGTGCAATCGCAAAAGCTTGAGCGGGTGCACTCTAGCTGCCTTAGGAGCATCCTGGGGGTCAGGCTGTCAGATCGGCACACCAATGAGCATATCAGGAAATCATGTGGGGTAGCCACCTTGTCAGCATACATCACAGCAAATAGGCTGAGGTGGCTGGGGCATGTGGGCCGCATGGAGGAGGGCAGGTTGCCGCATATTGCGTTGTTCTCTTCATTACATGGTGACATGACGAGGCCAGTGGGTAGGCCTCGCCATACCTGGGAGAAATGCGTGTGTGCTGATCTGAAGGTGCTTGGTCAAGATGAGGGGAGCTGGGAGGCTTCATGTCAGATTAAGAGTGCTTGGAGGAAGAGGTTGTGGGATCTTACGCACCCTTGGGAAAGCCAACGGTTAGTGAGGTGTAGAAGGCGCACTAAGCAAGCTATTGATAAGCATGTGGAGCGCTATGTGGTGCCTTTCAGTGGCTGGGAGGATGGTGGTTCACCAGTACCTAGGTGGTGGGAGCCACCTCCAGCCCCTACTAGGGTGGTGCTTGATCCTGCTGCCTCCCCGCCACCCATGTGTGATGGAAGTGGAGCAGGTTTTGGGTTTTAGTGGTGGTGTTTGTTTCCCCTTGGTGTGCACGCCGTTGCATCTAGCCTCAGCTTGTGTGTGGCAAATCCACCATCGGTTGTGTGGCTTCGTGATTGTGATCAGGAGCCTTGTGTTTGTGGCCTAGGTTTGTTTGGCCATTGGCATTGCTGGTCTTGCGTTTTGATTGATTGATTGATTGATGCAATACAGAGCAGTGCCGTGGGAGCAACGTACAAGTCTCTTTAACCAGCAGCAGCGATCCTTCCAGCCATCTGCTTGTGGACAAGGCTGGTGGACTGCATGGTCCACAATAGGGAATGTTGAGGCAATGAATTCATGGCCCGGGGCACTGGGCGCCGCAAAGATGGCTGCTACCAGCAATCAGCATGGAGTAGGAATAGTCCTACAGGTGGACAGCCATCCTTGGTTTGGCGTTGGACTGACAAGGTCAAATGCAGGCACAATAGAGGCAGTTCTGCAGGACAAAGGTACCAATACTCAGGGTGCATGCAGGATAGCAGCAAGGGTCAGGATCATGGACGTCTTGCAAGCCAAGAGTACAGCAACTGTTGTGCAGGACCACACAGAAGGGTGCAGGAATCCTGCTGCAGACCCTAGAGATGCACTAGTTGGGGGGCTCAGTATGGCAGGAACAGAACGATCTGCAGAATGGGAATTACCAATGGGTGCGTGCCTGCTTCCATATGCAATGACGAAGCACAGCGCAGAAGCTAGCTGCTGTCATGCAAAATTGCTGAAGGGGATCTCCCCTCTGTTACATGGACAATGCTTGGACCCAGCCAAGCTCTGTCTAGGTGGGACCAACCAGGTGGGCACCTCCCCTATGGGAGCAACTGCTGAATGGAGAGGGGGGGCCAAGCTGTAGGCTGCCAAAACTTTGCAATGCTGAATCGGCAGAGCACTGCAATCACAACCAGTGGCATGAAAGGTCTGTGTGTGCTGGCCCTGTCAGCAGCCTCTCTCGCTGCGGGGTACTTTAGCGTCTTAACCGGCACATCTCCAGTCACAGCCATCGCTGGGCAGCACCCGCCAGACAGAGAAAGTCCAAAGCCGAAGCCTCTCACTAAAAGAAAGCCCAAACAAAAGCGAAGGCAAAAGAAAGCTCGGCCGTATCCCTATGGACTGGAAGAATTCGAGAAGTGGCTGGGACGGGAGAAACACCATGTCAAGCTCGCCAGGGCAAGGCAACTCAAGAGGGAAGGGCAGCGTTTCAGAGGAAGACTGGAAAGAAATCGTCGTTTAGTGTTGTACAATAATAACAAAAGATGGCTACGGAGGAGGCCAACCACAGTGCCTGAGGCGCCTGCATGCAAGGTACCTCAAGCACCGTCACAAGCACAGCCAGTATGCAATGACCCGAAGACTCACAACAAACATCCAATGTGTGGAAGCATCGAGAATGTGATTGGACCGCAGACAAGGCAAGGCAAGGCTGAGGCCTCAGAACCTAATGAGGCACTGAACCATGGGCCCTTGACGACTGATTATGCGATGACCCAGGTTGAATCATCTTCCATCGGTGAATCACATCAAGAAGCTCGGTTTGAAGTTCTCCAGCAGGACAGCAACAGACACGAGCAACGCGGAGGAGGGCCAAAGAGGATGCCACCAAGTAAGAGAGGCCGAACAACACTGGCTCAACGCTTGGAGCTCGCTGTGCCAGGGCTCGCAGACAGCAGCTCGCCACATCCGAGGGAGACATGGGTAGATCCTCGGGCAAAGCAACTCTATTGTGAACCGCAGAGAGAAGGTTATTGTGGTATACACGCCTTAAATGCAATGGCGGGCAAGCAAGTTCTTACCCCAGCGCAAGCCATGGAAGCTTTGCAACAGCAACTCCCACGCTCGGCAGACGGGGGCAGGGACTGTGCTCCAGGCGGATGGTTTCGGATAGAGTCTATTTGCAAGTTGTTGTACTACTTCACTCAAGAAGATGTCACCCTGGCATTAGTTGTCCAGAATGCTGCGTACACAGCGCCACAACCCCCACGTTATGCCAAATGGGAAGTCCTGCAGAATCATGCCCCTGCCGGATGCACAACACTGTTCCTCCATAAACCAGACAGCCCAGGCCATTTCATATGCTGGCGCCAAAGCCCTGAGGATGGCAAATGGTATGAGTTGGATTCCATCCCCTATGGTCAGAGACAGCATCGTGGACAGGTTAAGGAGCTTACAGAGGAGGATTGGCTAAATTTTAAAGGGACGATGAGTACTACAGTGCGCAGGGACGCGTACACGTCCAACACTACATGTATGAAGCTGAAATCAGACAGGAGAACGGATATGCCCGAAACGCATACAATGGAGTATGTCGACTTGCAGACAGTAACATTTCTTAGCGAGATAAACACACACAGGCCAGCCGTGGGCTGGATAAGAGAAGACTACCCTGGTCAAAGTTACCACTTACCACTAGGACCAGTGGCCGGGGCAGCATCTATGCGGCCAAAAGCCAGTAGCCTGACAGCCCCGGGAGCTTGCAGGCAGGGAGACGCTAAAGCAACAAAGGCAGAGAATCAAACCGTGCTGGGGCCAATAGGGCAGAATACAAAGGGACAGCAACGTCCTATCAAGCGTAAGCAGGAAATTGGCCATGCAGAGAATGGTACTAAAGGGACAATTACTAACAAGAAGCCACTCATAACCACCACCACAGGGAGTCTCACAGGACTATCTATGAAAGGACCCATTCAGGCCCATGCAAGCAGCATCCCACCCCAGGCGGATAATTGCAAGCAAGGACAAGACACAGGCAAGCCAGGACATTCAACTCTCGATCCAGCAGTTCCAGGACTGAGAAGCCAGAAGGATATACGCACATTCTTCACGGCCGCTCATGATAAAGTCTTTCCAGTATCTCAGCTACTCACAAAGCCATGTGAGGCACCACCACTCAGACAACTACAAAAGAGAATGCGCCATCTAACTGAAGATGAATTGTTAGCATGCAAAACTTCAGTGTCTGATGAGTTGGATAAAGCGCTAGAAACCGAGGAGATCCCCAAAAGAGATCAAAGTGAGGCAAAACGGATGCAAGCAGAAAACCCCATGAATGATGGAGGTGTAGAGCCCAGTGGGGCAATTAACAGGGAACAGAACTCAGCTAGAACCAATGCCATGACTAACGAGCAGCGCAACTACGAGATACCAACAC
Source organism: Pseudopediastrum boryanum (assembly GCA_963556185.1). Lineage (NCBI taxonomy): Eukaryota > Viridiplantae > Chlorophyta > Chlorophyceae > Sphaeropleales > Hydrodictyaceae > Pseudopediastrum > Pseudopediastrum boryanum. The sequence continues at coordinate 622,645 of OY744510.1, read as the reverse complement.
AGAAGTTTCCCAATGTGACTGAGGCAGAATGTCAGGCCATACAAACCATCTGCAGGCAGCGAGCAGGACAGCAAAAAAGGTGGAGGCTAGCTGGTGTGACCAGGCGCTGCCTACCACCGCTACTCACTAGTTCAGGGATGGGACAGTCTTCACAACGCAAAAGGAAGGGGGGTGCCAGGCACCAGCATAAGCCCCAGCCATGGAAAGTGCACAGCGTTTGCAAAAAAGGCATCCGCAAGCAGTATCGCAGAATCAAAGCTATCAGTGATTTGGAAAGCAAAGAGTGGGCGGTCTCTGACCTCGAAGCACTGAAGCAACTGCCACATTGTGAGGAAAGGCTGAAGGTATTAACAGTCAATGGCAGAGGACTGAGAACCAAAATCATGCTAATGCGGAAAATTGCACAAGAAAAACCAGACATCATTGTGTGGACTGAGCATCACCTTGCAGCAGGCACTACAATGCCCAGATGGGTGCCAATCATGCTTCAAGGATACAGGTGGGGTTGTTCCAGTCTAGCAAACGTCCAAGGCCAGGCTGGGGTGGTCCTTGCAGTCCACATGGATCTGCTAGCAGGGACAGACATGCACACTGTTGAGGTGCCTGCCGCATATAAAGGGTACATCTACCAGGTTGAACTCAGGAGACACCAGTCACTTCCCCTTATGCTCAGTGGTGTCTACATGCCCACTGGCAATGGGGCTGCTGGTATTATCAGACAAGGTATCTATCAACACCTCAAGCAGACTCTGGCAGACTCAGCCCTTCATGTCCACATTGTGGCAGGGGATATGAATGCTGCTCTCTATGGGACTGATCGACGAGAGGGATGCACGGGCCAACATGACCGAGCATACCAGAGATTTGTTCAGGAAAGTGGGCTACTGCCTTTTGACCACCAGCAAGCAGGAGCAGGTAGAGCCAAGACGTTCTACAGAACCAAAGAAGGACAGGACCTGGAAATAAGCAGGATAGACGACATTCTCACACAGAGATCTTTTGCTACCAAGCCAGGAGCCACCGTGCACGCGATAGCAACCAGCGAGGTTAACACTGACCACAAAGCTCTCTGTGCACAGATCCCATACAACTCCCTTGGTCAACTGCCTCTGCCAGTTGTTGAGGAGCATGCACATGGATCCAAAACAGTGCTGGTCACTCCCATGTCTGCGGAAGATAAGCAGTCACTCAAGCTTGCTATGGAGAATGCATTTACGTACGACCTGCAAAGTTTATACCAAGACCTTACATCAGAAATGGAGAATAATGTCAAGCCATATTGGTAAACCCTAGACCAGAACGGCATCACTATGCAGACACCCCAATGGGCGCACAGGGACGGGATGCAGGCGACAGTGAATGAGTTGGGGAACAGAGTGACGGATATTTTAAGCAAGGGACACCAACTTGCTTTGCAGGTCTGCACCACCCAGGCAAAAGGGAACCACCAAGTTCAGCACTATCAGCTTCGCAGCACTGCGCGAGTGCGAAACAAGTATCTCCGCCTTCAGAAAAGACTTAGGCAAATTCGATACGGTGGAGAGCAACTGTGTGATACAAAGGAAGATGGCATCCTGGTGCAGATGCTGCAGGAACAAGTATCAAAGCGATCTGAGCAGAACTCTGCAAGTAAGGAGGCTGAAGACCAGCTTAAGGAAGAGGAAGGCAAAGCACTTGAAGACAAATTGAAAGCATCCCTTCGGGACATTGACCAAAAGGACGCCTCCTTTGTTATACAGAAACACAGGGAACGGCAACAGAAGCTTGCTGACAAAAACAAGAAACTGGGAAACAAGATGATGACTGGACAGTACAAACAGTCATTAAAACATGCTCTGCGAGTTCTCAAAGATGGTGACAGGCTGCTGACCAAACCAGAAGAAGTCATAGAGAAATGCCATAGAAGCATGATGGAGCATCACAGTGCTGACCAGCAGGGATCGCCTAATGTCTCTGACGAGTCTGATTCAGCCAACAGTGCAGACAACACGTACCCATGGGAAAGGAAAGGGGCCCTTGATCCCTTTACTTTAGAAACCGCTGCTCATGATGGTCCCTACCAGCAGGGCCTCCACAAGATGATACAGGACAGGGCTGCATTTGACAAATGTCTCAACAGCCTAAGCACAGGAAAGCAGCCTGGTCCAGATGAAATCCCGAATGAAATCATCAAGGTTGCCCCAGCCCTGCTACAAGATTGCTTGCATCTGCTTATGATGGTGATGTGGGCAACAGGGTGTACTCCTGATGGTTGGAAAGAGAGTTACACAGTACTACTGTACAAAAACAAGGGAACAATCTTAGAGTTGGAATACTATCGAAGAATTGGCCTGGAAAACACTCTGTACAAGTTCTGGACTTAAGTGGTACAAGGAGTGTTTGCGGCATATGCAGACAAGCATCGCATTCTAAGTCAGGAGCAGGGGGGCTTCAGGCCACATTGCAATACGATACATCAGCTTGAAGTGCACACAATGCTGCTTGAGGATGCCAGGTTGAATGGACAGGACATATTCACCCTCATGGTGGACCTTAAGGAAGCCTTTGACACGATAAACCACCAGAAAATGTACCAAATCATGCAGGATTTAGGGTACCCCAGTGACGCTGTGCGAGTAGTGAAGGGGTTTTATGAGAATGCCTTCACACAAGTAGTCACCCCATATGGGAACACGCCTCCCATCCAGGTCCAAAGAGGCACATTACAAGGAGACAGTTTGTCACCATTCTTGTTCATTCTCTATCTTGAACCCCTGCTGAGGTGGCTTTCAGTGGGGGCAAGAGGCTACCAGCCAGGGGTTTTGAAACGACACAGCGGGCTTGTCACCTTTGGCAGCAATGCATATGCGGATGATGTAACCCTGTACACAGGCGGACACAGCAATCTCTCATTGCAGGCGGATAAAGTAAGCTCTTATGCTTCTTGGGGCAATTTGACCATAAGTCAGACAAAAACGATTGCTACCGCCGCGCTCTACAAAAGGCAACCCTCCAAACCCTTTGACAAGGTCCTTGTTCAGAGACTCATAAGCACAATCAAGATGCAGGGAAAGGCCATCGTTGCCCATGACCCAAAGGAGCCCTACAAGCTGCTGGGGGTGTGGTTTACAATGGATCTGAATTGGAAAAAGCAATTCCAAGAAACATGCAGCGCTCTGCGCAAAATGGCTGGTCACATGGGGAATTGCTACAATTCCCAAGCACAAAAGCTGCTAGCATTGCAGACATGTCTCAAAGCAAAAGCCAGGTATCCCTTCCCCTTAATGTGTTATAACGAACGGGAAATAGCAGAGCTTGACCGAGTGATGGATTCAGTAGTGCGGATTGCATACAAACTTCCAAAGGGTACCCCAACAGCCATGATCAGGGAGGATTTAGCATACGGTGGACTAGGCAACACATCTCTGACAGTGGCATACACAGCTGTGGCTGTCAAAAACTTGACGCATGCCCTTGCTGAGGAGGGTAAACGTGGCCTCCTAACAAGGGCATTGCTCAGGGCACAGGTGCAAGCATATGCTAAGCCCTCAGCCGCAAAGGGAGGTTGGGTTCCCAACTATGCTTTTAGGCTGAGACAGCTCATTCAAGGGACACAAGCAGGGATATACATCTGGAAGGATGGAGAGGAGGTCTATCCCCTGCCTGCAACTGAGGTAGCTCAGACATTGCTGGGCCACCTGGAGGAGTGGGAGCGCGATTCCACTCTACAGCAAATAAAGAAACCCCTCCAAGTGCTGCAAGAAGTAGGAGTCTACAGCATCAGCCAGCTAGTCAATAGCAAGGCCAACAGATTGCTAGGTGCGCCTGATGTGGCAAGAAAACTGGGACAGATAAATCTGGGCAAAAAGCACAAAAGGGCTCTTCAAAAGGTTCTCAAGTTTTTGGCTGACGCAGAGGACCAAGAGAAGTCCCCGGGGACTCCAGCAGACCACGGTTACAAGGTAGACAGCAGACATGCGCGATGGCTGAAAAGAATGGTTAGAGGAGAGCAAGGGCATATCCCGGTTCCTCCAGCAACCTTGGCAGACATATATGAGAGAGCTCCAGTTGAAATATTCAAACAAGAGTCCATGCTAAACCTGCACGTTGGGAATCCAAACAAACGCAAAAGAGCTTTTGACCCTGGTTTTCGCCAATGTGATCCCACTCAGACACAGGACGCAGATCAAGCAGGGGATTCAGACAAAGAAGATGCTACTATGGCAATTGAAAATAGCACACAACTGGAGCGTGTTGATTCTGACCTGCTGGCAATTGCAGACCCAGAAACAGATGGCTACACGCTAACCAGAAAAGACAGGGCTTGGAAGATGCTCAGCCTTGGGGTGCCTGACGTCACCGTCTACAATTTGCTGGCTGCATTTAAAGACAAAGCGCAGGCGACTGGGCACACCAGGTTTGCAGGCAAGCACACGCAATGGAAAAGGAAAACACGACGGCTTCTGCAAAAGCAGATCCAATGGGAAGTCAACTGGGCACCCACCATTCTAGAGGGGTGGGAGAAAGACATCGCTATGGAGAAGTTGCGTTACAAAGCGCGCGTGATCAGACCGGCTACTGATGAAGACCTGCAATTGGTACATGTGGTGTGCGAACATTGCCATCAGACTGATGACTCGGTCAAACGGTGCTTGGGATGCCAGAGAGGTTTTCACGAAACAGTTTGTGAGCTGCAGAAAGTGTGGCAAATGGAGAATTCAACGGGACTGCCGAACATCTCTCAATGTGAGCTCATCAATGAAGCAGGATACTGCTGGGAATGCCAGCGTTTTGACCCGGAGTTTGACGGGACCTCAAACTATCAAGCGAAAGTGGAGCCGTGGTATATTGAATGGGAGTCACATTACGAAGATGAGGATACAATGCGAGGGTTAGGATTTGCAGACCTAGTAGAGCGGACCATTAAAGGCATGTATCAGCCGCAGACTCATCAAGCATGCCGACAAGCCAAAGATGCGGTAAGGGATAAGAACCTCCCCAACCGTGAGCGACAAGGAAATCAAGGGCCACGCCTGCACGCAACAATTGGAGAGGAATGTAGGCAGAAATGCACATTTGTTACACAGGATACCGACCCCCATGTTGATATCGTTGGCACAGGGGCATAAGTGCTACAACAACGTGAGGTGTACAGAAGGGTTCAGCTGTCTGGAGAAAAGAAAAAGGACTACCACCGACAAATGGTGACAGTCCATGACCCCACGGGCAGGACAGTCGGCATGATAACACCGGAAAGGCTTGCTCTGCTATACCACAACTACACCCAAGTACTTGCCACCAAGCAGGAGGTCGTTGATAAGCTACAACCACGCTCGTTTCCAGAGGAAGTAGCTGCATTGCTGCGGCGTTACAAAGAGGGAACACCCATACCTGGCACCAAGCGAAAAGTAGATCTAAAAAATCACTGGGCAACGCCTCCAGGAGTGTACCAGATGCTGCAAGAAGCCATTCCTCAGCTAAGTCAAGAAAGGTTTGCTAGCCCCCTCAACTATCACCCGGGCATGACAAAGTATTGGAGTGCCTTTGAGAGAGATCAGCTTTTTGGAGCAATGCATGATGCATACAAGTGCCGCTGGACAGGTCACTCAGTAGCCAATCCAGAATACGACTCTAAAGAGATGTACAAGGCTGTATCTTGGGCGGTCCACTCAGCAGAGAACACTGGAACTCCTAGTGTCACAGTATTTGTGCTTCCTGCATGGACCGAGGGCAGCAACACGGCGTACATGAAATGGGTTCACAAAATGCCCCAAACATGTAAAGTACTGGCCACTATCCCAAGGCGTAGCTTCAAGTTTATCCAGCAGCCACAAGCGACGACGGTGGGATTACCACCCGAGGACACAGGCCATCCAAAATGGGACATAAATATCCTTCTTGTGGGCAACAAAAGAGGGTTTGAAACTTTGACCAATGGGGATGCAGTGGGCATGGCTAAAGAGCTCAAGCAAAAATTAATTCAAGCAGTTAATGAGCATGCCCACCCAAGTGAACTGCTCACCTGGGCAAGACTAGGTCATCACTGGCCTGATGGCCCCAGTGCGGAGTCAAGCACTGGAGAGGAATCTGAAAACGAAGAAGAGATGGACACCACTATATACAGGCCACCAGCCAAGGTGCTGGCTTGCCCCAGTGATGCAAGCACAGCAGCCCTCACCTTGAACAACAGCTTGGCTGATCTCTTGAAGACAGCCTCGGAACAGCTCCAGCTGAACCAGCTCCTCCCACTAAAGTATGACTGGCGAAGCATGGTGTACACTGATGGCAGCCAACGTAAGACAGACATTGGGCCAAACGGCAGACAGACGGTCCAACTTGGGTCCGGCATTTACGTCCCAGCAAAGACAGACACTGAGGAAGGGCAGTGCATAGGGATCCAATCAACAGCACCAACAAGGCACAATACCCCATACCGCGCAGAATTGGTGGGTATCCTTGGTGCCCTGCAGCAAGGATACTCAAGCATCATGACAGACAGTGTCAATTCAGTGCATGCAATTCGAGCTGTTATGTACTACCCAGCTCAGGTCCGGTATCACCGCCACAAACATCTGCTTGAATCGATAAAAACAGAATAATGACATTGGAGGGAGAGGTGCAGCTGATCAAGGTCCGGGGGCATGCAGGCATCCCCGGCAATGAATTTGCAGACGACATTGCTACAACTGTGGCAAGTACCGGGCGAGCAGACATGAACATGTCTCACGTTGAGAGTAACCACAGGCCCTACCAAGCGTGGCCCATGCAGAAAGTTTGGGAGGAGGATGAAAACAGCGCTAATGGCCTGAGAGAGAGATGGCAGCATGTGGAGAACTTAGAAGATGCTCTCACCAACAGAGTTCAAGTAAAAGAGCTGAGACTTGGGACAGCCAAGACCGATACAATTTACTATCAAGCCATGAAAAGAACGCTGCCAGACATGGCCAGGCCATACATTGACAGTTGGACGACCATTGCAGGGGTGACAGAAGGAATGAAAAACACACGGATAAAATACCTGACAGGCCAACTTCCCACAGCAAAAAATCTCAAAAGGTACAAGAAAAGGAAGAGTGACATATGCCCCTGCTGCAACAAGCATCCAGATAGTGGACACCATGCAGTCGCGTGGTGCCCCGGAATCATGCCCATGGTGCAAGACAAACACAACACAGCAGTGCGCATCATCACCAAGGCTATCGCGAGTGGCGACCGCGGGGCTGATAGCATTGTTTACAATGACGGTGGCAACGCTGCCAAATGGGCGCGTTCAGGTGCAGCGCACCTGCACAAGACAGTCGGTAACATCCCGTCCGATCTGCTGTCCAAAGCACAGTTGAAAGCAGCCGGCTCTCGGCCCGACATTGTCCTATATCGACGCAAGTCGGTTAAGAGGACCCCAGAGGGTCAATGGATGACATCTCAGGCTCAAATTACGCTTATTGAAGTCAAGTACACAAGGGACACTGATCCCAGCAGGACACACCAAGATCCATATCAACAGCATGAGAGTTTATATGAGATACTGCGACAACGGCACCCCTCAGCCGTTATAGAAAGGAAGCCCATCATCCTGGGAGTTGCAGGAGCGGTGTATGCAGAAGCTACGGTGAGGCAGTTGGAGTCCCTCGGAGTGAAAGGGAACCTGTTACGAAGCTGCATACACAAATTGCAAAGGCACGCCATTCAAAGTCTCCATGAAATTTGGAAAGCACGACAGGAAAGTATCAGGAAGAAACAGGTCAATACGTCTGAAAACAGGGCCCCGGTGGAGGGGCATCTCAATCTGGGTGGGGGGGTGAGCCTAGGGTGGGGGGCTGGGGGGGATGAGAGGGATCAGGGCGGGGGAGCTAGGAGGGCACAGAAGCGTGGAGAAGGGTAGGGCAGGCGAGGCCACCCCTTCTGGGAGGACATGGTGTAGGAATTGAAAAGTGAGGTGGATGGGATGGAGGTGGTGATATGAAGAGCCAGGACATATTGGTCGTGTTCAGGAGGCGGGTGCCCTCACTGTAGTAAGCCTACTTCCTTAACTGTACGCCGCTCATGGTGGAGCGAGCGTAGATGTAACTATGTAACTAACATCAGCCAGCTAGTCAATAGCAAGGCCAACAGATTGCTAGGTGCGCCTGATGTGGCAAGAAAACTGGGACAGATAAATCTGGGCAAAAAGCACAAAAGGGCTCTTCAAAAGGTTCTCAAGTTTTTGGCTGACGCAGAGGACCAAGAGAAGTCCCCGGGGACTCCAGCAGACCACGGTTACAAGGTAGACAGCAGACATGCGCGATGGCTGAAAAGAATGGTTAGAGGAGAGCAAGGGCATATCCCAGTTCCTCCAGCAACCTTGGCAGACATATATGAGAGAGCTCCAGTTGAAATATTCAAACAAGAGTCCATGCTAAACCTGCACGTTGGGAATCCAAACAAACGCAAAAGAGCTTTTGACCCTGGTTTTCGCCAATGTGATCCCACTCAGACACAGGACGCAGATCAAGCAGGGGATTCAGACAAAGAAGATGCTACTATGGCAATTAAAAATAGCACACAACTGGAGCGTGTTGATTCTGACCTGCTGGCAATTGCAGACCCAGAAACAGATGGCTACACGCTAACCAGAAAAGACAGGGCTTGGAAGATGCTCAGCCTTGGGGTGCCTGACGTCACCGTCTACAATTTGCTGGCTGCATTTAAAGACAAAGCGCAGGCGACTGGGCACACCAGGTTTGCAGGCAAGCACACGCAATGGAAAAGGAAAACACGACGGCTTCTGCAAAAGCAGATCCAATGGGAAGTCAACTGGGCACCCACCATTCTAGAGGGGTGGGAGAAAGACATCGCTATGGAGAAGTTGCGTTACAAAGCGCGCGTGATCAGACCGGCTACTGATGAAGACCTGCAATTGGTACATGTGGTGTGCGAACATTGCCATCAGACTGATGACTCGGTCAAACGGTGCTTGGGATGCCAGAGAGGTTTTCACGAAACAGTTTGTGAGCTGCAGAAAGTGTGGCAAATGGAGAATTCAACGGGACTGCCGAACATCTCTCAATGTGAGCTCATCAATGAAGCAGGATACTGCTGGGAATGCCAGCGTTTTGACCCGGAGTTTGACGGGACCTCAAACTATCAAGCGAAAGTGGAGCCGTGGTATATTGAATGGGAGTCACATTACGAAGATGAGGATACAATGCGAGGGTTAGGATTTGCAGACCTAGTAGAGAGGACCATTAAAGGCATGTATCAGCCGCAGACTCATCAAGCATGCCGACAAGCCAAAGATGCGGTAAGGGATAAGAACCTCCCCAACCGTGAGCGACAAGGAAATCAAGGGCCACGCCTGCACGCAACAATTGGAGAGGAATGTAGGCAGAAATGCACATTTGTTACACAGGATACCGACCCCCATGTTGATATCGTTGGCACGGGGGCATATGTGCTACAACAACGTGAGGTGTACAGAAGGGTTCAGCTGTCTGGAGAAAAGAAAAAGGACTACCACCGACAAATGGTGACAGTCCATGACCCCACGGGCAGGACAGTCGGCATGATAACACCGGAAAGGCTTGCTCTGCTATACCACAACTACACCCAAGTACTTGCCACCAAGCAGGAGGTCGTTGATAAGCTACAACCACGCTCGTTTCCAGAGGAAGTAGCTGCATTGCTGCGGCGTTACAAAGAGGGAACACCCATACCTGGCACCAAGCGAAAAGTAGATCTAAAAAATCACTGGGCAACGCCTCCAGGAGTGTACCAGATGCTGCAAGAAGCCATTCCTCAGCTGAGTCAAGAAAGGTTTGCTAGCCCCCTCAACTATCACCCGGGCATGACAAAGTATTGGAGTGCCTTTGAGAGAGATCAGCTTTTTGGAGCAATGCATGATGCATACAAGTGCCGCTGGACAGGTCACTCAGTAGCCAATCCAGAATACGACTCTAAAGAGATGTACAAGGCTGTATCTTGGGCGGTCCACTCAGCAGAGAACACTGGAACTCCTAGTGTCACAGTATTTGTGCTTCCTGCATGGACCGAGGGCAGCAACACGGCGTACATGAAATGGGTTCACAAAATGCCCCAAACATGTAAAGTACTGGCCACTATCCCAAGGCGTAGCTTCAAGTTTATCCAGCAGCCACAAGCGACGACGGTGGGATTACCACCCGAGGACACAGGCCATCCAAAATGGGACATAAATATCCTTCTTGTGGGCAACAAAAGAGGGTTTGAAACTTTGACCAATGGGGATGCAGTGGGCATGGCTAAAGAGCTCAAGCAAAAATTAATTCAAGCAGTTAATGAGCATGCCCACCCAAGTGAACTGCTCACCTGGGCGAGACTAGGTCATCACTGGCCTGATGGCCCCAGTGCGGAGTCAAGCACTGGAGAGGAATCTGAAAACGAAGAAGAGATGGACACCACTATATACAGGCCACCAGCCAAGGTGCTGGCTTGCCCCAGTGATGCAAGCACAGCAGCCCTCACCTTGAACAACAGCTTGGCTGATCTCTTGAAGACAGCCTCGGAACAGCTCCAGCTGAACCAGCTCCTCCCACTAAAGTATGACTGGCGAAGCATGGTGTACACTGATGGCAGCCAACGTAAGACAGACATTGGGCCAAACGGCAGACAGACGGTCCAACTTGGGTCCGGCATTTACGTCCCAGCAAAGACAGACACTGAGGAAGGGCAGTGCATAGGGATCCAATCAACAGCACCAACAAGGCACAATACCCCATACTGCGCAGAATTGGTGGGTATCCTTGGTGCCCTGCAGCAAGGATACTCAAGCATCATGACAGACAGTGTCAATTCAGTGCATGCAATTCGAGCTGTTATGTACTACCCAGCTCAGGTCCGGTATCACCGACACAAACATCTGCTTGAATCGATAAAAACAGCAATAATGACATTGGAGGGAGAGGTGCAGCTGATCAAGGTCCGGGGGCATGCAGGCATCCCCGGCAATGAATTTGCAGACGACATTGCTACAACTGTGGCAAGTACCGGGCGAGCAGACATGAACATGTCTCACGTTGAGAGTAACCACAGGCCCTACCAAGCGTGGCCCATGCAGAAAGTTTGGGAGGAGGATGAAAACAGCGCTAATGGCCTGAGAGAGAGATGGCAGCATGTGGAGAACTTAGAAGATGCTCTCACCAACAGAGTTCAAGTAAAAGAGCTGAGACTTGGGACAGCCAAGACCGATACAATTTACTATCAAGCCATGAAAAGAACGCTGCCAGACATGGCCAGGCCATACATTGACAGTTGGACGACCATTGCAGGGGTGACAGAAGGAATGAAAAACACACGGATAAAATACCTGACAGGCCAACTTCCCACAGCAAAAAATCTCAAAAGGTACAAGAAAAGGAAGAGTGACATATGCCCCTGCTGCAACAAGCATCCAGATAGTGGACACCATGCAGTCGCGTGGTGCCCCGGAATCATGCCCATGGTGCAAGACAAACACAACACAGCAGTGCGCATCATCACCAAGGCTATCGCGAGTGGCGACCGCGGGGCTGATAGCATTGTTTACAATGACGGTGGCAACGCTGCCAAATGGGCGCGTTCAGGTGCAGCGCACCTGCACAAGACAGTCGGTAACATCCCGTCCGATCTGCTGTCCAAAGCACAGTTGAAAGCAGCCGGCTCTCGGCCCGACATTGTCCTATATCGACGCAAGTCGGTTAAGAGGACCCCAGAGGGTCAATGGATGACATCTCAGGCTCAAATTACGCTTATTGAAGTCAAGTACACAAGGGACACTGATCCCAGCAGGACACACCAAGATCCATATCAACAGCATGAGAGTTTATATGAGATACTGCGACAACGGCACCCCTCAGCCGTTATAGAAAGGAAGCCCATCATCCTGGGAGTTGCAGGAGCGGTGTATGCAGAAGCTACGGTGAGGCAGTTGGAGTCCCTCGGAGTGAAAGGGAACCTGTTACGAAGCTGCATACACAAATTGCAAAGGCACGCCATTCAAAGTCTCCATGAAATTTGGAAAGCACGACAGGAAAGTATCAGGAAGAAACAGGTCAATCCGTCTGAAAACAGGGCCCCGGTGGAGGGGCATCTCAATCTGGGTGGGGGGGTGAGCCTAGGGTGGGGGGCTGGGGGGGATGAGAGGGATCAGGGCGAGGGAGCTAGGAGGGCACAGAAGCGTGGAGAAGGGTAGGGCAGGCGAGGCCACCCCTTCTGGGAGGACATGGTGTAGGAATTGAAAAGTGAGGTGGATGGGATGGAGGTGGTGATATGAAGAGCCAGGACATATTGGTCGTGTTCAGGAGGCGGGTGCCCTCACTGTAGTAAGCCTACTTCCTTAACTGTACGCCGCTCATGGTGGAGCGAGCATAGATGTAACTATGTAACTATGCTCCCCGCTCACCTGCTCCTGCTCACCAGCTAGCTCCAGCTCACCTGCTCCCCGCTCACCTGCTCCCTGCTCGCCTACTCCTGCTCGCCTGCTCCCTGCTCGCCTGCTCCCTGCTCACCTGCTCCTGCTCACCTGCTCCCGGTCACCTGCTCCCCGCTCACTTGCTCCTCGCTCACCTGCTCCGTGCTCACCTGCTTCCTGCTCACCTGCTATTTGCTCCCTGCTCACGTGCTCCCTGCTCACCTGCTCCTGCTCCCTGCTCACCTGGCACCCTCACTTTGGCGCACATGTTTTTTGGTTGCCACAGGTCCTGCTCCAGAAGGATAACTCCATCCATTCCTAGAGGCACCAGCTCGCGAGCCCCATCCCTAGGTGCCCAAGGACCCAAACCACCGAAGTTGATGTCTAAGGCATTACCTGCGTTCTGCACCACACTTTGGCGCACATGTTCGTGGATGCCCAGGGCCCTGCTCCAGATGGCTAACTCCATCCATCCCCACATGCACCACCTCGCAAACCCCATCTCTAGGTTGCCTTAGACCCCTTCATCAAAACTGATGTACATATTGTAAGGGATGTTTTGCACCACACTTTGGCGCACATGTTTTTGGTTGCCCCGGGTCCCTGCTCCAAATGGCCAAATCCATCCATCCCCAGAGGGACACCCCCACAATCCCCATTTCTAGGTGCCCTAGGACCCCAAAACCAAAGTTGATGTACATATCGTAGACAGCATTTTGCACCACACTTTGGCACACATGTTTTGGATACCCCAGGTCCCTTCTCCAGATGGCACACTCCATCCATCCCCAGTGGGACAACCCCACAAGCCCCATGCCTAGGTGCCCTTGGACCCCAAAACCAAAGTTGATGTACAAATCGTAGGCGGCATTTTGCACCACACTTTGGCACACATGTTTTTGGATACCCCAGGTCCCTTCTCCAGATGGCACACTCCATCCATCCCCAGTGGGACAACCCCACAAGCCCCATGCCTAGGTGCCCTTGGACCCCAAAACCAAAGTTGATGTACAAATCGTAGGCGGCATTTTGCACCACACTTTGGCACACATGTTTTTGGATGCCCCAGGTCCCTTCTCCAGATGGCACACTCCATCCATCCCCACAGGTAGCATCTCCCGAGCAACAATCCAAGGTCCCCACGGACCCCAAAACCAAACTTGTTGTCCACATCATAAACAGCATTTTGCGCCACAGATTTCCGCACAAGTGGTGGGCTGCCCCATGTCCATGCAAAGGATGGCTAACTCCATCCATCCCAAAGGCACCACCTCGCAAACCCCGTCGCTTGGTGCCCTAGGACCCCTTCACCAAAAAATTTGCACATTTGGTCGATGGGCTTTTCGCATCACACTTTGGCGCACAAGTCTTGGGGTGCCCCAGGTCCCTCCTCTAACAAGTTGACGGCATCCAACGAACGGCATCCATCCCTAGAGGCTTTACCTCGTGACCCCCATTTTTAGGTGCCCTAGGGCACCAAAAGCAAAGTTGATGTCCACAAAGCGGCGTTCTCCACCACACGTTGGCACACAAGTGGTGGGGTGCCCCACGTCCCTGCTCCAGATGGCCAACTCCTATCCATCCCCAGAGGCACCACCTCGCGAATTCCAACCCTAGGTGCCCTAGGACCCCTGCACCAAAGTTGATGTACATATCGTAAGGGACGTTTTGCACCACACTTTGGCGCAGGTTTTGGGGAGCACCAGGTCCCTCCTCTTGATGGCCAACTCCACCCATCCCCACGGGGCCCTTTCCAAGGCTTCACATCTCTATGCGATGTGTCCGTGTTTAAAGCTTGTCTACAGAACTATTTCTGTTGGTACTGCCAGGTGGATGTACACTAGCAGGTTGAAGCACGAGTACTAGGGCATCCGTTACTTCGAGCCATGGGCGAGCAAAGCGCTTCCGCGCGTATGTCACATGAATCACGAGCTTATGACGCCTCTGTGGACACATGCTTGCTCTATTTAATCCAATGCATGCACAATGCAGCGAGCGTGGCTATGTTGACCGAGTCTCGTTGGTCCCTTATGCCCTAACTTGAACCGCACCACAGAACTTCCATAAAGCCACGGAAAATGACCCGCTTCGGCAAGCCAACGGGTCCTGGCGATCCTGGCGATCCTTCCCGCCTTCCTTCGTCCTGTTTCTTCCTTCCTTCTTCCTTCCTTGGGGTACTTGTCGTCGGCAGACACCCCTCATGTTAGCTCCATGTGGAAGCGGCCATGAGTAGACTCACTTGGGTGACACTCATCTTAGCATCGGTGGACGAAGTGTTGGTTCCCGGCAGCTTCCAAGGTCCTCCGTTGCTTCTCCTCCTGCGAGCCTGTCAGATCCAGCCCAGGTCCATGAATGCACCGAATTCCAGCCAATTCGCTGGACAGTAAATGAGCGACTGCTCCTAGCTGCATGCTGTGTTCATTCCAGCATGAAACTATCTACAAGTTCACTTGAGGTGCATTTTGGTAGTTGTGAAGCAGGAAGATAGGGCAAAGCCTCGACCATAAGCAAGAGCAGCCTAGATACACCTAGCACATCCATGCTGTTGGTGGTACCGGCATGCGGTGCCTCTTAGCAACCATCCTGTTGGTGTGCGTTGTAGCGAGCGTAAACGCAGATCCACCTTGGCAACCCATTATAGTCCAATATGAGCCTGGTACAGAGCTTGCTGCGCTGGCTCAGCTGCAGCAGCGAGGCTATCGCCTCCTTCGAAGGGTCCCTGCCATCAACACGCTGTACGCCCGACTACCGCCAGCAACCGAGAGCCAAGTCCGCCAGACTGTAGCAGCAGCTATAGAAGATCAAGCTGTGGCTGTGGCTGCTGCTGCTACTGCTACTCCGCCAGACCTGCCGACAGGAACAGACGACGCAAGCGATGCAGGGAGGAACAGCGCGACCGCAGCAGGCAGCCGCGACTTAGAGCAGCTGGCAGCCGCTGTCACTCAAGCGACGGCCCCATTTGTCGCCGCAGCAGCGCAGGAGCTTGAGAAGCTGCCTGTCATCTCAAAAGTGACTGCAGATCCCCTTCGATTTCTTCATTCCAGTGATTTACCGGCTGCTCCTGTGACACGTGCCGTCAACCCTAGCTCGGAAGCTCCATCAGCAGTACCAACGGCAGAAATCAATACCGGCAGCAGCAGTAATGGGAACACTTTCACCTGCCCCCCCCAGCAATGGGAAGATACCCTAACCCCCGAAGACAACGAATTCATCCCCTGGGGTGTGAAAGCTGTCCAAGCCCTGGACCCTACGGTCCTCTCAATCTCGGCTGCAATGCAGGAAACCGGGGACATCACGGTTTGTGTCATAGATAGCGGCATCGATCAAGGTTCAGCTGTTGCCGATCTACCCGCTGGAATTAGTGGTTGCGATGACCAAAGCAACCCGTTATGTTATTTTGCCTGGAATGTTAGCTATGGCGACATCCATGGGACCCATGTGATGGGTACGGTGGCTGCTGTGCGGGGGAATGGAAGGGGAGTGGTTGGGGTGGCGGGGGACAGTCCAAGAGTGCGGCATGTGAGTGTTTTTGGACCCAATTTTGAAGCGTATGATTCCACGATCATCATGGCTATGGATTGGTGCATTCAGGTAATGGAGGGGGCAGGTGGTAGCGGGGGGACGGGGGGGGGGGGCCCCAGGGGGGTTGCTCCACGGGGGGGGGGGGGGGGCAGGGGAGTTGCTCCACGGGGTGGGGTGGGGGGCAGGGGGGTTGCTCCACGGGGTATGTAATCTGCGCATTTGATGTATTGCTCCCCGAAATATTAATAGCAGTAAAGATTGGCGACAATTAGCTAATGAGGAAGGAAGGGCCCAAAGGGGATACCACGTAAGAGCCATGCAGTTCTTGAGATGTGGTTAAAACTGAGAATGATATCCTTCCATCTGGG
>OY744510.1:507173-606173 GCA_963556185.1 Pseudopediastrum boryanum | reverse complement strand
ACCATGAGTTAATGCACCCCTTGAGCCATCTAGTCAACGCAGTACTGTCCACAGCTCCTGCCCCTGCTGGGGGGAGATCAACTAACACTGCTGAAGCCACATACCATGAGTTAATGCACCCCTTGAGCCATCTAGTCAATGCAGTACTGTCCACAGCTCCTGTCCCTGCTGGGGGGGGATCAACTAACACTGCTGAAGCCACATACCATGAGTTAATGCACCCCTTGAGCCATCTAGTCAATGCAGTACTGTCCACAGCTCCTGCCCCTGCTGGGGGGAGATCAACTAACACTGCTGAAGCCACATACCATGAGTTAATGCACCCCTTGAGCCATCTAGTCAACGCAGTACTGTCCACAGCTCCTGCCCCTGCTGGGGGGAGATCAACTAACACTGCTGAAGCCACATACCATGAGTTAATGCACCCCTTGAGCCATCTAGTCAATGCAGCACTGTCCACAGCTCCTGCCCCTGCTGGGGGGGGGATCAACTAACACTGCTGAAGCCACATACCATGAGTTAATGCACCCCTTGAGCCATCTAGTCAATGCAGCACTGTCCACAGCTCCTGCCCCTGCTGGGGGGAGATCAACTAACACTGCTGAAGCCACATACCATGAGTTAATGCACCCCTTGAGCCATCTAGTCAATGCAGCACTGTCCACAGCTCCTGCCCCTGCTGGGGGGGGATCAACTAACACTGCTGAAGCCACATACCATGAGTTAATGCACCCCTTGAGCCATCTAGTCAATGCAGTACTGTCCACAGCTCCTGCCCCTGCTGGGGGGAGATCAACTAACACTGCTGAAGCCACATACCATGAGTTAATGCACCCCTTGAGCCATCTAGTCAACGCAGTACTGTCCACAGCTCCTGCCCCTGCTGGGGGGAGATCAACTAACACTGCTGAAGCCACATACCATGAGTTAATGCACCCCTTGAGCCATCTAGTCAATGCAGCACTGTCCACAGCTCCTGCCCCTGCTGGGGGGGGATCAACTAACACTGCTGAAGCCACATACCATGAGTTAATGCACCCCTTGAGCCATCTAGTCAATGCAGTACTGTCCACAGCTCCTGCCCCTGATGGGGGGGGGGGATCAACTAACACTGCTGAAGCCACATACCATGAGTTAATGCACCCCTTGAGCCATCTAGTCAATGCAGTACTGTCCACAGCTCCTGCCCCTGCTGGGGGGAGATCAACTAACACTGCTGAAGCCACATACCATGAGTTAATGCACCCCTTGAGCCATCTAGTCAATGCAGCACTGTCCACAGCTCCTGTCCCTGCTGGGGGGGGATCAACTAACACTGCTGAAGCCACATACCATGAGTTAATGCACCCCTTGAGCCATCTAGTCAATGCAGTACTGTCCACAGCTCCTGCCCCTGCTGGGGGGAGATCAACTAACACTGCTGAAGCCACATACCATGAGTTAATGCACCCCTTGAGCCATCTAGTCAACGCAGTACTGTCCACAGCTCCTGCCCCTGCTGGGGGGAGATCAACTAACACTGCTGAAGCCACATACCATGAGTTAATGCACCCCTTGAGCCATCTAGTCAATGCAGCACTGTCCACAGCTCCTGCCCCTGCTGGGGGGAGATCAACTAACACTGCTGAAGCCACATACCATGAGTTAATGCACCCCTTGAGCCATCTAGTCAATGCAGTACTGTCCACAGCTCCTGTCCCTGCTGGGGGGAGATCAACTAACACTGCTGAAGCCACATACCATGAGTTAATGCACCCCTTGAGCCATCTAGTCAATGCAGTACTGTCCACAGCTCCTGCCCCTGCTGGGGGGAGATCAACTAACATTGCTGAAGCCACATACCATGAGTTAATGCACCCCTTGAGCCATCTAGTCAATGCAGTACTGTCCACAGCTCCTGCCCCTGCTGGGGGGAGATCAACTAACACTGCTGAAGCCACATACCATGAGTTAATGCACCCCTTGAGCCATCTAGTCAACGCAGTACTGTCCACAGCTCCTGCCCCTGCTGGGGGGAGATCAACTAACACTGCTGAAGCCACATACCATGAGTTAATGCACCCCTTGAGCCATCTAGTCAATGCAGTACTGTCCACAGCTCCTGTCCCTGCTGGGGGGAGATCAACTAACACTGCTGAAGCCACATACCATGAGTTAATGCACCCCTTGAGCCATCTAGTCAATGCAGCACTGTCCACAGCTCCTGCCCCCTGCTGGGGGGGGGGATCAACTAACACTGCTGAAGCCACATACCATGAGTTAATGCACCCCTTGAGCCATCTAGTCAATGCAGTACTGTCCACAGCTCCTGCCCCTGCTGGGGGGAGATCAACTAACACTGCTGAAGCCACATACCATGAGTTAATGCACCCCTTGAGCCATCTAGTCAATGCAGCACTGTCCACAGCTCCTGCCCCTGCTGGGGGGGGGATCAACTAACACTGCTGAAGCCACATACCATGAGTTAATGCACCCCTTGAGCCATCTAGTCAATGCAGCACTGTCCACAGCTCCTGCCCCTGCTGGGGGGGGGATCAACTAACACTGCTGAAGCCACATACCATGAGTTAATGCACCCCTTGAGCCATCTAGTCAATGCAGTACTGTCCACAGCTCCTGCCCCTGCTGGGGGGGGATCAACTAACATTGCTGAAGCCACATACCATGAGTTAATGCACCCCTTGAGCCATCTAGTCAATGCAGCACTGTCCACAGCTCCTGCCCCTGCTGGGGGGGGTCAACTAACACTGCTGAAGCCACATACCATGAGTTAATGCACCCCTTGAGCCATCTAGTCAACGCAGTACTGTCCACAGCTCCTGCCCCTGCTGGGGGGAGATCAACTAACACTGCTGAAGCCACATACCATGAGTTAATGCACCCCTTGAGCCATCTAGTCAATGCAGTACTGTCCACAGCTCCTGCCCCTGCTGGGGGGAGATCAACTAACACTGCTGAAGCCACATACCATGAGTTAATGCACCCCTTGAGCCATCAAGTCAACGCAGTACTGTCCACAGCTCCTGCCCCTGCTGGGGGGAGATCAACTAACACTGCTGAAGCCACATACCATGAGTTAATGCACCCCTTGAGCCATCTAGTCAATGCAGCACTGTCCACAGCTCCTGCCCCTGCTGGGGGGGGGATCAACTAACACTGCTGAAGCCACATACCATGAGTTAATGCACCCCTTGAGCCATCTAGTCAATGCAGCACTGTCCACAGCTCCTGCCCCTGCTGGGGGGAGATCAACTAACACTGCTGAAGCCACATACCATGAGTTAATGCACCCCTTGAGCCATCTAGTCAATGCAACACTGTCCACAGCTCCTGCCCCTGCTGGGGGGGGATCAACTAACACTGCTGAAGCCACATACCATGAGTTAATGCACCCCTTGAGCCATCTAGTCAACGCAGTACTGTCCACAGCTCCTGCCCCTGCTGGGGGGAGATCAACTAACATTGCTGAAGCCACATACCATGAGTTAATGCACCCCTTGAGCCATCTAGTCAATGCAGCACTGTCCACAGCTCCTGCCCCTGCTGGGGGGGGTCAACTAACACTGCTGAAGCCACATACCATGAGTTAATGCACCCCTTGAGCCATCTAGTCAACGCAGTACTGTCCACAGCTCCTGCCCCTGCTGGGGGGAGATCAACTAACACTGCTGAAGCCACATACCATGAGTTAATGCACCCCTTGAGCCATCTAGTCAATGCAGTACTGTCCACAGCTCCTGCCCCTGCTGGGGGGAGATCAACTAACACTGCTGAAGCCACATACCATGAGTTAATGCACCCCTTGAGCCATCTAGTCAACGCAGTACTGTCCACAGCTCCTGCCCCTGCTGGGGGGAGATCAACTAACACTGCTGAAGCCACATACCATGAGTTAATGCACCCCTTGAGCCATCTAGTCAATGCAGCACTGTCCACAGCTCCTGCCCCTGCTGGGGGGAGATCAACTAACACTGCTGAAGCCACATACCATGAGTTAATGCACCCCTTGAGCCATCTAGTCAATGCAGTACTGTCCACAGCTCCTGTCCCTGCTGGGGGGAGATCAACTAACACTGCTGAAGCCACATACCATGAGTTAATGCACCCCTTGAGCCATCTAGTCAATGCAGTACTGTCCACAGCTCCTGCCCCTGCTGGGGGGAGATCAACTAACATTGCTGAAGCCACATACCATGAGTTAATGCACCCCTTGAGCCATCTAGTCAATGCAGTACTGTCCACAGCTCCTGCCCCTGCTGGGGGGAGATCAACTAACACTGCTGAAGCCACATACCATGAGTTAATGCACCCCTTGAGCCATCTAGTCAACGCAGTACTGTCCACAGCTCCTGCCCCTGCTGGGGGGAGATCAACTAACACTGCTGAAGCCACATACCATGAGTTAATGCACCCCTTGAGCCATCTAGTCAATGCAGTACTGTCCACAGCTCCTGTCCCTGCTGGGGGGAGATCAACTAACACTGCTGAAGCCACATACCATGAGTTAATGCACCCCTTGAGCCATCTAGTCAATGCAGCACTGTCCACAGCTCCTGCCCCCTGCTGGGGGGGGGGGATCAACTAACACTGCTGAAGCCACATACCATGAGTTAATGCACCCCTTGAGCCATCTAGTCAATGCAGTACTGTCCACAGCTCCTGCCCCTGCTGGGGGGAGATCAACTAACACTGCTGAAGCCACATACCATGAGTTAATGCACCCCTTGAGCCATCTAGTCAATGCAGCACTGTCCACAGCTCCTGCCCCTGCTGGGGGGGGGATCAACTAACACTGCTGAAGCCACATACCATGAGTTAATGCACCCCTTGAGCCATCTAGTCAATGCAGCACTGTCCACAGCTCCTGCCCCTGCTGGGGGGGGGATCAACTAACACTGCTGAAGCCACATACCATGAGTTAATGCACCCCTTGAGCCATCTAGTCAATGCAGTACTGTCCACAGCTCCTGCCCCTGCTGGGGGGGGATCAACTAACATTGCTGAAGCCACATACCATGAGTTAATGCACCCCTTGAGCCATCTAGTCAATGCAGCACTGTCCACAGCTCCTGCCCCTGCTGGGGGGGGTCAACTAACACTGCTGAAGCCACATACCATGAGTTAATGCACCCCTTGAGCCATCTAGTCAACGCAGTACTGTCCACAGCTCCTGCCCCTGCTGGGGGGAGATCAACTAACACTGCTGAAGCCACATACCATGAGTTAATGCACCCCTTGAGCCATCTAGTCAATGCAGTACTGTCCACAGCTCCTGCCCCTGCTGGGGGGAGATCAACTAACACTGCTGAAGCCACATACCATGAGTTAATGCACCCCTTGAGCCATCAAGTCAACGCAGTACTGTCCACAGCTCCTGCCCCTGCTGGGGGGAGATCAACTAACACTGCTGAAGCCACATACCATGAGTTAATGCACCCCTTGAGCCATCTAGTCAATGCAGCACTGTCCACAGCTCCTGCCCCTGCTGGGGGGGGGGATCAACTAACACTGCTGAAGCCACATACCATGAGTTAATGCACCCCTTGAGCCATCTAGTCAATGCAGCACTGTCCACAGCTCCTGCCCCTGCTGGGGGGAGATCAACTAACACTGCTGAAGCCACATACCATGAGTTAATGCACCCCTTGAGCCATCTAGTCAATGCAGTACTGTCCACAGCTCCTGCCCCTGATGGGGGGGGGGGGATCAACTAACACTGCTGAAGCCACATACCATGAGTTAATGCACCCCTTGAGCCATCTAGTCAATGCAGTACTGTCCACAGCTCCTGCCCCTGCTGGGGGGAGATCAACTAACACTGCTGAAGCCACATACCATGAGTTAATGCACCCCTTGAGCCATCTAGTCAATGCAGCACTGTCCACAGCTCCTGTCCCTGCTGGGGGGGGATCAACTAACACTGCTGAAGCCACATACCATGAGTTAATGCACCCCTTGAGCCATCTAGTCAATGCAGTACTGTCCACAGCTCCTGCCCCTGCTGGGGGGAGATCAACTAACACTGCTGAAGCCACATACCATGAGTTAATGCACCCCTTGAGCCATCTAGTCAACGCAGTACTGTCCACAGCTCCTGCCCCTGCTGGGGGGAGATCAACTAACACTGCTGAAGCCACATACCATGAGTTAATGCACCCCTTGAGCCATCTAGTCAATGCAGCACTGTCCACAGCTCCTGCCCCTGCTGGGGGGAGATCAACTAACACTGCTGAAGCCACATACCATGAGTTAATGCACCCCTTGAGCCATCTAGTCAATGCAGTACTGTCCACAGCTCCTGTCCCTGCTGGGGGGAGATCAACTAACACTGCTGAAGCCACATACCATGAGTTAATGCACCCCTTGAGCCATCTAGTCAATGCAGTACTGTCCACAGCTCCTGCCCCTGCTGGGGGGAGATCAACTAACATTGCTGAAGCCACATACCATGAGTTAATGCACCCCTTGAGCCATCTAGTCAATGCAGTACTGTCCACAGCTCCTGCCCCTGCTGGGGGGAGATCAACTAACACTGCTGAAGCCACATACCATGAGTTAATGCACCCCTTGAGCCATCTAGTCAACGCAGTACTGTCCACAGCTCCTGCCCCTGCTGGGGGGAGATCAACTAACACTGCTGAAGCCACATACCATGAGTTAATGCACCCCTTGAGCCATCTAGTCAATGCAGTACTGTCCACAGCTCCTGTCCCTGCTGGGGGGAGATCAACTAACACTGCTGAAGCCACATACCATGAGTTAATGCACCCCTTGAGCCATCTAGTCAATGCAGCACTGTCCACAGCTCCTGCCCCCTGCTGGGGGGGGGGGATCAACTAACACTGCTGAAGCCACATACCATGAGTTAATGCACCCCTTGAGCCATCTAGTCAATGCAGTACTGTCCACAGCTCCTGCCCCTGCTGGGGGGAGATCAACTAACACTGCTGAAGCCACATACCATGAGTTAATGCACCCCTTGAGCCATCTAGTCAATGCAGCACTGTCCACAGCTCCTGCCCCTGCTGGGGGGGGGATCAACTAACACTGCTGAAGCCACATACCATGAGTTAATGCACCCCTTGAGCCATCTAGTCAATGCAGCACTGTCCACAGCTCCTGCCCCTGCTGGGGGGGGGATCAACTAACACTGCTGAAGCCACATACCATGAGTTAATGCACCCCTTGAGCCATCTAGTCAATGCAGTACTGTCCACAGCTCCTGCCCCTGCTGGGGGGGGATCAACTAACATTGCTGAAGCCACATACCATGAGTTAATGCACCCCTTGAGCCATCTAGTCAATGCAGCACTGTCCACAGCTCCTGCCCCTGCTGGGGGGGGTCAACTAACACTGCTGAAGCCACATACCATGAGTTAATGCACCCCTTGAGCCATCTAGTCAACGCAGTACTGTCCACAGCTCCTGCCCCTGCTGGGGGGAGATCAACTAACACTGCTGAAGCCACATACCATGAGTTAATGCACCCCTTGAGCCATCTAGTCAATGCAGTACTGTCCACAGCTCCTGCCCCTGCTGGGGGGAGATCAACTAACACTGCTGAAGCCACATACCATGAGTTAATGCACCCCTTGAGCCATCAAGTCAACGCAGTACTGTCCACAGCTCCTGCCCCTGCTGGGGGGAGATCAACTAACACTGCTGAAGCCACATACCATGAGTTAATGCACCCCTTGAGCCATCTAGTCAATGCAGCACTGTCCACAGCTCCTGCCCCTGCTGGGGGGGGGGATCAACTAACACTGCTGAAGCCACATACCATGAGTTAATGCACCCCTTGAGCCATCTAGTCAATGCAGCACTGTCCACAGCTCCTGCCCCTGCTGGGGGGAGATCAACTAACACTGCTGAAGCCACATACCATGAGTTAATGCACCCCTTGAGCCATCTAGTCAATGCAACACTGTCCACAGCTCCTGCCCCTGCTGGGGGGGGATCAACTAACACTGCTGAAGCCACATACCATGAGTTAATGCACCCCTTGAGCCATCTAGTCAACGCAGTACTGTCCACAGCTCCTGCCCCTGCTGGGGGGAGATCAACTAACATTGCTGAAGCCACATACCATGAGTTAATGCACCCCTTGAGCCATCTAGTCAATGCAGCACTGTCCACAGCTCCTGCCCCTGCTGGGGGGGGTCAACTAACACTGCTGAAGCCACATACCATGAGTTAATGCACCCCTTGAGCCATCTAGTCAACGCAGTACTGTCCACAGCTCCTGCCCCTGCTGGGGGGAGATCAACTAACACTGCTGAAGCCACATACCATGAGTTAATGCACCCCTTGAGCCATCTAGTCAATGCAGTACTGTCCACAGCTCCTGCCCCTGCTGGGGGGAGATCAACTAACACTGCTGAAGCCACATACCATGAGTTAATGCACCCCTTGAGCCATCTAGTCAACGCAGTACTGTCCACAGCTCCTGCCCCTGCTGGGGGGAGATCAACTAACACTGCTGAAGCCACATACCATGAGTTAATGCACCCCTTGAGCCATCTAGTCAATGCAGCACTGTCCACAGCTCCTGCCCCTGCTGGGGGGAGATCAACTAACACTGCTGAAGCCACATACCATGAGTTAATGCACCCCTTGAGCCATCTAGTCAATGCAGTACTGTCCACAGCTCCTGTCCCTGCTGGGGGGAGATCAACTAACACTGCTGAAGCCACATACCATGAGTTAATGCACCCCTTGAGCCATCTAGTCAATGCAGTACTGTCCACAGCTCCTGCCCCTGCTGGGGGGAGATCAACTAACATTGCTGAAGCCACATACCATGAGTTAATGCACCCCTTGAGCCATCTAGTCAATGCAGTACTGTCCACAGCTCCTGCCCCTGCTGGGGGGAGATCAACTAACACTGCTGAAGCCACATACCATGAGTTAATGCACCCCTTGAGCCATCTAGTCAACGCAGTACTGTCCACAGCTCCTGCCCCTGCTGGGGGGAGATCAACTAACACTGCTGAAGCCACATACCATGAGTTAATGCACCCCTTGAGCCATCTAGTCAATGCAGTACTGTCCACAGCTCCTGTCCCTGCTGGGGGGAGATCAACTAACACTGCTGAAGCCACATACCATGAGTTAATGCACCCCTTGAGCCATCTAGTCAATGCAGCACTGTCCACAGCTCCTGCCCCCTGCTGGGGGGGGGGGATCAACTAACACTGCTGAAGCCACATACCATGAGTTAATGCACCCCTTGAGCCATCTAGTCAATGCAGTACTGTCCACAGCTCCTGCCCCTGCTGGGGGGAGATCAACTAACACTGCTGAAGCCACATACCATGAGTTAATGCACCCCTTGAGCCATCTAGTCAATGCAGCACTGTCCACAGCTCCTGCCCCTGCTGGGGGGGGGATCAACTAACACTGCTGAAGCCACATACCATGAGTTAATGCACCCCTTGAGCCATCTAGTCAATGCAGCACTGTCCACAGCTCCTGCCCCTGCTGGGGGGGGGATCAACTAACACTGCTGAAGCCACATACCATGAGTTAATGCACCCCTTGAGCCATCTAGTCAATGCAGTACTGTCCACAGCTCCTGCCCCTGCTGGGGGGGGATCAACTAACATTGCTGAAGCCACATACCATGAGTTAATGCACCCCTTGAGCCATCTAGTCAATGCAGCACTGTCCACAGCTCCTGCCCCTGCTGGGGGGGGTCAACTAACACTGCTGAAGCCACATACCATGAGTTAATGCACCCCTTGAGCCATCTAGTCAACGCAGTACTGTCCACAGCTCCTGCCCCTGCTGGGGGGAGATCAACTAACACTGCTGAAGCCACATACCATGAGTTAATGCACCCCTTGAGCCATCTAGTCAATGCAGTACTGTCCACAGCTCCTGCCCCTGCTGGGGGGAGATCAACTAACACTGCTGAAGCCACATACCATGAGTTAATGCACCCCTTGAGCCATCAAGTCAACGCAGTACTGTCCACAGCTCCTGCCCCTGCTGGGGGGAGATCAACTAACACTGCTGAAGCCACATACCATGAGTTAATGCACCCCTTGAGCCATCTAGTCAATGCAGCACTGTCCACAGCTCCTGCCCCTGCTGGGGGGGGGGATCAACTAACACTGCTGAAGCCACATACCATGAGTTAATGCACCCCTTGAGCCATCTAGTCAATGCAGCACTGTCCACAGCTCCTGCCCCTGCTGGGGGGAGATCAACTAACACTGCTGAAGCCACATACCATGAGTTAATGCACCCCTTGAGCCATCTAGTCAATGCAACACTGTCCACAGCTCCTGCCCCTGCTGGGGGGGGATCAACTAACACTGCTGAAGCCACATACCATGAGTTAATGCACCCCTTGAGCCATCTAGTCAACGCAGTACTGTCCACAGCTCCTGCCCCTGCTGGGGGGAGATCAACTAACATTGCTGAAGCCACATACCATGAGTTAATGCACCCCTTGAGCCATCTAGTCAATGCAGCACTGTCCACAGCTCCTGCCCCTGCTGGGGGGGGTCAACTAACACTGCTGAAGCCACATACCATGAGTTAATGCACCCCTTGAGCCATCTAGTCAACGCAGTACTGTCCACAGCTCCTGCCCCTGCTGGGGGGAGATCAACTAACACTGCTGAAGCCACATACCATGAGTTAATGCACCCCTTGAGCCATCTAGTCAATGCAGTACTGTCCACAGCTCCTGCCCCTGCTGGGGGGAGATCAACTAACACTGCTGAAGCCACATACCATGAGTTAATGCACCCCTTGAGCCATCTAGTCAACGCAGTACTGTCCACAGCTCCTGCCCCTGCTGGGGGGAGATCAACTAACACTGCTGAAGCCACATACCATGAGTTAATGCACCCCTTGAGCCATCTAGTCAATGCAGCACTGTCCACAGCTCCTGCCCCTGCTGGGGGGGGGGATCAACTAACACTGCTGAAGCCACATACCATGAGTTAATGCACCCCTTGAGCCATCTAGTCAATGCAGCACTGTCCACAGCTCCTGCCCCTGCTGGGGGGAGATCAACTAACACTGCTGAAGCCACATACCATGAGTTAATGCACCCCTTGAGCCATCTAGTCAATGCAACACTGTCCACAGCTCCTGCCCCTGCTGGGGGGGGATCAACTAACACTGCTGAAGCCACATACCATGAGTTAATGCACCCCTTGAGCCATCTAGTCAATGCAGTACTGTCCACAGCTCCTGCCCCTGCTGGGGGGAGATCAACTAACATTGCTGAAGCCACATACCATGAGTTAATGCACCCCTTGAGCCATCTAGTCAATGCAGTACTGTCCACAGCTCCTGCCCCTGCTGGGGGGAGATCAACTAACACTGCTGAAGCCACATACCATGAGTTAATGCACCCCTTGAGCCATCTAGTCAACGCAGTACTGTCCACAGCTCCTGCCCCTGCTGGGGGGAGATCAACTAACACTGCTGAAGCCACATACCATGAGTTAATGCACCCCTTGAGCCATCTAGTCAATGCAGTACTGTCCACAGCTCCTGTCCCTGCTGGGGGGAGATCAACTAACACTGCTGAAGCCACATACCATGAGTTAATGCACCCCTTGAGCCATCTAGTCAATGCAGCACTGTCCACAGCTCCTGCCCCTGCTGGGGGGGGATCAACTAACACTGCTGAAGCCACATACCATGAGTTAATGCACCCCTTGAGCCATCTAGTCAATGCAGTACTGTCCACAGCTCCTGCCCCTGCTGGGGGGGGGGATCAACTAACACTGCTGAAGCCACATACCATGAGTTAATGCACCCCTTGAGCCATCTAGTCAACGCAGTACTGTCCACAGCTCCTGCCCCTGCTGGGGGGAGATCAACTAACACTGCTGAAGCCACATACCATGAGTTAATGCACCCCTTGAGCCATCTAGTCAATGCAGCACTGTCCACAGCTCCTGCCCCTGCTGGGGGGAGATCAACTAACACTGCTGAAGCCACATACCATGAGTTAATGCACCCCTTGAGCCATCTAGTCAATGCAGCACTGTCCACAGCTCCTGCCCCTGCTGGGGGGGGATCAACTAACACTGCTGAAGCCACATACCATGAGTTAATGCACCCCTTGAGCCATCTAGTCAATGCAGTACTGTCCACAGCTCCTGCCCCTGCTGGGGGGGGGGATCAACTAACACTGCTGAAGCCACATACCATGAGTTAATGCACCCCTTGAGCCATCTAGTCAACGCAGTACTGTCCACAGCTCCTGCCCCTGCTGGGGGGAGATCAACTAACACTGCTGAAGCCACATACCATGAGTTAATGCACCCCTTGAGCCATCTAGTCAATGCAGCACTGTCCACAGCTCCTGCCCCTGCTGGGGGGAGATCAACTAACACTGCTGAAGCCACATACCATGAGTTAATGCACCCCTTGAGCCATCTAGTCAACGCAGTACTGTCCACAGCTCCTGTCCCTGCTGGGGGGAGATCAACTAACACTGCTGAAGCCACATACCATGAGTTAATGCACCCCTTGAGCCATCTAGTCAATGCAGTACTGTCCACAGCTTCTGCCCCTGCTGGGGGGAGATCAACTAACATTGCTGAAGCCACATACCATGAGTTAATGCACCCCTTGAGCCATCTAGTCAATGCAGTACTGTCCACAGCTCCTGTCCCTGCTGGGGGGAGATCAACTAACACTGCTGAAGCCACATACCATGAGTTAATGCACCCCTTGAGCCATCTAGTCAATGCAGTACTGTCCACAGCTCCTGCCCCTGCTGGGGGGAGATCAACTAACACTGCTGAAGCCACATACCATGAGTTAATGCACCCCTTGAGCCATCTAGTCAATGCAGTACTGTCCACAGCTCCTGCCCCTGCTGGGGGGAGATCAACTAACACTGCTGAAGCCACATACCATGAGTTAATGCACCCCTTGAGCCATCTAGTCAACGCAGTACTGTCCACAGCTCCTGCCCCTGCTGGGGGGAGATCAACTAACACTGCTGAAGCCACATACCATGAGTTAATGCACCCCTTGAGCCATCTAGTCAACGCAGTACTGTCCACAGCTCCTGCCCCTGCTGGGGGGAGATCAACTAACACTGCTGAAGCCACATACCATGAGTTAATGCACCCCTTGAGCCATCTAGTCAATGCAGCACTGTCCACAGCTCCTGCCCCTGCTGGGGGGAGATCAACTAACACTGCTGAAGCCACATACCATGAGTTAATGCACCCCTTGAGCCATCTAGTCAATGCAGTACTGTCCACAGCTCCTGTCCCTGCTGGGGGGAGATCAACTAACACTGCTGAAGCCACATACCATGAGTTAATGCACCCCTTGAGCCATCTAGTCAATGCAGTACTGTCCACAGCTCCTGCCCCTGCTGGGGGGAGATCAACTAACATTGCTGAAGCCACATACCATGAGTTAATGCACCCCTTGAGCCATCTAGTCAATGCAGTACTGTCCACAGCTCCTGCCCCTGCTGGGGGGAGATCAACTAACACTGCTGAAGCCACATACCATGAGTTAATGCACCCCTTGAGCCATCTAGTCAACGCAGTACTGTCCACAGCTCCTGCCCCTGCTGGGGGGAGATCAACTAACACTGCTGAAGCCACATACCATGAGTTAATGCACCCCTTGAGCCATCTAGTCAATGCAGTACTGTCCACAGCTCCTGTCCCTGCTGGGGGGAGATCAACTAACACTGCTGAAGCCACATACCATGAGTTAATGCACCCCTTGAGCCATCTAGTCAATGCAGCACTGTCCACAGCTCCTGCCCCTGCTGGGGGGGGATCAACTAACACTGCTGAAGCCACATACCATGAGTTAATGCACCCCTTGAACCATCTAGTCAATGCAGTACTGTCCACAGCTCCTGCCCCTGCTGGGGGGGGGGATCAACTAACACTGCTGAAGCCACATACCATGAGTTAATGCACCCCTTGAGCCATCTAGTCAACGCAGTACTGTCCACAGCTCCTGCCCCTGCTGGGGGGAGATCAACTAACACTGCTGAAGCCACATACCATGAGTTAATGCACCCCTTGAGCCATCTAGTCAATGCAGCACTGTCCACAGCTCCTGCCCCTGCTGGGGGGAGATCAACTAACACTGCTGAAGCCACATACCATGAGTTAATGCACCCCTTGAGCCATCTAGTCAATGCAGCACTGTCCACAGCTCCTGCCCCTGCTGGGGGGGGATCAACTAACACTGCTGAAGCCACATACCATGAGTTAATGCACCCCTTGAGCCATCTAGTCAATGCAGTACTGTCCACAGCTCCTGCCCCTGCTGGGGGGGGGGATCAACTAACACTGCTGAAGCCACATACCATGAGTTAATGCACCCCTTGAGCCATCTAGTCAACGCAGTACTGTCCACAGCTCCTGCCCCTGCTGGGGGGAGATCAACTAACACTGCTGAAGCCACATACCATGAGTTAATGCACCCCTTGAGCCATCTAGTCAATGCAGCACTGTCCACAGCTCCTGCCCCTGCTGGGGGGAGATCAACTAACACTGCTGAAGCCACATACCATGAGTTAATGCACCCCTTGAGCCATCTAGTCAACGCAGTACTGTCCACAGCTCCTGTCCCTGCTGGGGGGAGATCAACTAACACTGCTGAAGCCACATACCATGAGTTAATGCACCCCTTGAGCCATCTAGTCAATGCAGTACTGTCCACAGCTTCTGCCCCTGCTGGGGGGAGATCAACTAACATTGCTGAAGCCACATACCATGAGTTAATGCACCCCTTGAGCCATCTAGTCAATGCAGTACTGTCCACAGCTCCTGTCCCTGCTGGGGGGAGATCAACTAACACTGCTGAAGCCACATACCATGAGTTAATGCACCCCTTGAGCCATCTAGTCAATGCAGTACTGTCCACAGCTCCTGCCCCTGCTGGGGGGAGATCAACTAACACTGCTGAAGCCACATACCATGAGTTAATGCACCCCTTGAGCCATCTAGTCAATGCAGTACTGTCCACAGCTCCTGTCCCTGCTGGGGGGAGATCAACTAACACTGCTGAAGCCACATACCATGAGTTAATGCACCCCTTGAGCCATCTAGTCAATGCAGCACTGTCCACAGCTCCTGCCCCTGCTGGGGGGGGGGATCAACTAACACTGCTGAAGCCACATACCATGAGTTAATGCACCCCTTGAGCCATCTAGTCAATGCAGTACTGTCCACAGCTCCTGCCCCTGCTGGGGGGAGATCAACTAACACTGCTGAAGCCACATACCATGAGTTAATGCACCCCTTGAGCCATCTAGTCAATGCAGCACTGT
The DNA here is from genome assembly GCA_963556185.1 of Pseudopediastrum boryanum. Taxonomy (NCBI): domain Eukaryota; kingdom Viridiplantae; phylum Chlorophyta; class Chlorophyceae; order Sphaeropleales; family Hydrodictyaceae; genus Pseudopediastrum; species Pseudopediastrum boryanum. Next base: position 590,884 of record OY744510.1, on the reverse strand, counting down.
CCACAGCTCCTGCCCCTGCTGGGGGGGGGATCAACTAACACTGCTGAAGCCACATACCATGAGTTAATGCACCCCTTGAGCCATCTAGTCAATGCAGCACTGTCCACAGCTCCTGCCCCTGCTGGGGGGAGATCAACTAACACTGCTGAAGCCACATACCATGAGTTAATGCACCCCTTGAGCCATCTAGTCAATGCAGTACTGTCCACAGCTCCTGCCCCTGCTGGGGGGGGGATCAACTAACACTGCTGAAGCCACATACCATGAGTTAATGCACCCCTTGAGCCATCTAGTCAATGCAGTACTGTCCACAGCTCCTGCCCCTGCTGGGGGGAGATCAACTAACACTGCTGAAGCCACATACCATGAGTTAATGCACCCCTTGAGCCATCTAGTCAATGCAGTACTGTCCACAGCTCCTGTCCCTGCTGGGGGGGGATCAACTAACACTGCTCAAGCCACATACCATGAGTTAATGCACCCCTTGAGCCATCTAGTCAATGCAGTACTGTCCACAGCTCCTGCCCCTGCTGGGGGGAGATCAACTAACACTGCTGAAGCCACATACCATGAGTTAATGCACCCCTTGAGCCATCTAGTCAACGCAGTACTGTCCACAGCTCCTGCCCCTGCTGGGGGGAGATCAACTAACACTGCTGAAGCCACATACCATGAGTTAATGCACCCCTTGAGCCATCTAGTCAACGCAGTACTGTCCACAGCTCCTGCCCCTGCTGGGGGGAGATCAACTAACACTGCTGAAGCCACATACCATGAGTTAATGCACCCCTTGAGCCATCAAGTCAATGCAGCACTGTCCACAGCTCCTGCCCCTGCTGGGGGGGGGGGATCAACTAACACTGCTGAAGCCACATACCATGAGTTAATGCACCCCTTGAGCCATCTAGTCAATGCAGTACTGTCCACAGCTCCTGCCCCTGCTGGGGGGAGATCAACTAACACTGCTGAAGCCACATACCATGAGTTAATGCACCCCTTGAGCCATCTAGTCAATGCAGTACTCTCCACAGCTCCTGCCCCTGCTGGGGGGAGATCAACTAACATTGCTGAAGCCACATACCATGAGTTAATGCACCCCTTGAGCCATCTAGTCAATGCAGTACTGTCCACAGCTCCTGCCCCTGCTGGGGGGAGATCAACTAACACTGCTGAAGCCACATACCATGAGTTAATGCACCCCTTGAGCCATCTAGTCAACGCAGTACTGTCCACAGCTCCTGCCCCTGCTGGGGGGAGATCAACTAACACTGCTGAAGCCACATACCATGAGTTAATGCACCCCTTGAGCCATCTAGTCAATGCAGTACTGTCCACAGCTCCTGTCCCTGCTGGGGGGGGATCAACTAACACTGCTGAAGCCACATACCATGAGTTAATGCACCCCTTGAGCCATCTAGTCAATGCAGTACTGTCCACAGCTCCTGCCCCTGCTGGGGGGAGATCAACTAACACTGCTGAAGCCACATACCATGAGTTAATGCACCCCTTGAGCCATCTAGTCAACGCAGTACTGTCCACAGCTCCTGCCCCTGCTGGGGGGAGATCAACTAACACTGCTGAAGCCACATACCATGAGTTAATGCACCCCTTGAGCCATCTAGTCAATGCAGCACTGTCCACAGCTCCTGCCCCTGCTGGGGGGGGATCAACTAACACTGCTGAAGCCACATACCATGAGTTAATGCACCCCTTGAGCCATCTAGTCAATGCAGCACTGTCCACAGCTCCTGCCCCTGCTGGGGGGAGATCAACTAACACTGCTGAAGCCACATACCATGAGTTAATGCACCCCTTGAGCCATCTAGTCAATGCAACACTGTCCACAGCTCCTGCCCCTGCTGGGGGGGGATCAACTAACACTGCTGAAGCCACATACCATGAGTTAATGCACCCCTTGAGCCATCTAGTCAATGCAGTACTGTCCACAGCTCCTGCCCCTGCTGGGGGGAGATCAACTAACACTGCTGAAGCCACATACCATGAGTTAATGCACCCCTTGAGCCATCTAGTCAACGCAGTACTGTCCACAGCTCCTGCCCCTGCTGGGGGGAGATCAACTAACACTGCTGAAGCCACATACCATGAGTTAATGCACCCCTTGAGCCATCTAGTCAATGCAGCACTGTCCACAGCTCCTGCCCCTGCTGGGGGGGGATCAACTAACACTGCTGAAGCCACATACCATGAGTTAATGCACCCCTTGAGCCATCTAGTCAATGCAGTACTGTCCACAGCTCCTGCCCCTGCTGGGGGGGGGGGATCAACTAACACTGCTGAAGCCACATACCATGAGTTAATGCACCCCTTGAGCCATCTAGTCAATGCAGTACTGTCCACAGCTCCTGCCCCTGCTGGGGGGAGATCAACTAACACTGCTGAAGCCACATACCATGAGTTAATGCACCCCTTGAGCCATCTAGTCAATGCAGCACTGTCCACAGCTCCTGTCCCTGCTGGGGGGGGATCAACTAACACTGCTGAAGCCACATACCATGAGTTAATGCACCCCTTGAGCCATCTAGTCAATGCAGTACTGTCCACAGCTCCTGCCCCTGCTGGGGGGAGATCAACTAACACTGCTGAAGCCACATACCATGAGTTAATGCACCCCTTGAGCCATCTAGTCAACGCAGTACTGTCCACAGCTCCTGCCCCTGCTGGGGGGAGATCAACTAACACTGCTGAAGCCACATACCATGAGTTAATGCACCCCTTGAGCCATCTAGTCAATGCAGCACTGTCCACAGCTCCTGCCCCTGCTGGGGGGAGATCAACTAACACTGCTGAAGCCACATACCATGAGTTAATGCACCCCTTGAGCCATCTAGTCAATGCAGCACTGTCCACAGCTCCTATCCCTGCTGGGGGGAGATCAACTAACACTGCTGAAGCCACATACCATGAGTTAATGCACCCCTTGAGCCATCTATTCAATGCAGTACTGTCCACAGCTCCTGCCCCTGCTGGGGGGAGATCAACTAACATTGCTGAAGCCACATACCATGAGTTAATGCACCCCTTGAGCCATCTAGTCAATGCAGTACTGTCCACAGCTCCTGCCCCTGCTGGGGGGAGATCAACTAACACTGCTGAAGCCACATACCATGAGTTAATGCACCCCCTGAGCCATCTAGTCAACGCAGTACTGTCCACAGCTCCTGCCCCTGCTGGGGGGAGATCAACTAACACTGCTGAAGCCACATACCATGAGTTAATGCACCCCTTGAGCCATCTTGTCAATGCAGTACTGTCCACAGCTCCTGTCCCTGCTGGGGGGAGATCAACTAACACTGCTGAAGCCACATACCATGAGTTAATGCACCCCTTGAGCCATCTAGTCAATGCAGCACTGTCCAAAGCTCCTGCCCCTGCTGGGGGGGGGGGATCAACTAACACTGCTGAAGCCACATACCATGAGTTAATGCACCCCTTGAGCCATCTAGTCAATGCAGCACTGTCCACAGCTCCTGCCCCTGCTGGGGGGAGATCAACTAACACTGCTGAAGCCACATACCATGAGTTAATGCACCCCTTGAGCCATCTAGTCAATGCAGTACTGTCCACAGCTCCTGCCCCTGCTGGGGGGAGATCAACTAACACTGCTGAAGCCACATACCATGAGTTAATGCACCCCTTGAGCCATCTAGTCAATGCAGTACTGTCCACAGCTCCTGTCCCTGCTGGGGGGGGATCAACTAACACTGCTCAAGCCACATACCATGAGTTAATGCACCCCTTGAGCCATCTAGTCAATGCAGTACTGTCCACAGCTCCTGCCCCTGCTGGGGGGAGATCAACTAACACTGCTGAAGCCACATACCATGAGTTAATGCACCCCTTGAGCCATCTAGTCAACGCAGTACTGTCCACAGCTCCTGCCCCTGCTGGGGGGAGATCAACTAACACTGCTGAAGCCACATACCATGAGTTAATGCACCCCTTGAGCCATCTAGTCAACGCAGTACTGTCCACAGCTCCTGCCCCTGCTGGGGGGAGATCAACTAACACTGCTGAAGCCACATACCATGAGTTAATGCACCCCTTGAGCCATCAAGTCAATGCAGCACTGTCCACAGCTCCTGCCCCTGCTGGGGGGGGGGATCAACTAACACTGCTGAAGCCACATACCATGAGTTAATGCACCCCTTGAGCCATCTAGTCAATGCAGTACTGTCCACAGCTCCTGCCCCTGCTGGGGGGAGATCAACTAACACTGCTGAAGCCACATACCATGAGTTAATGCACCCCTTGAGCCATCTAGTCAATGCAGTACTCTCCACAGCTCCTGCCCCTGCTGGGGGGAGATCAACTAACATTGCTGAAGCCACATACCATGAGTTAATGCACCCCTTGAGCCATCTAGTCAATGCAGTACTGTCCACAGCTCCTGCCCCTGCTGGGGGGAGATCAACTAACACTGCTGAAGCCACATACCATGAGTTAATGCACCCCTTGAGCCATCTAGTCAACGCAGTACTGTCCACAGCTCCTGCCCCTGCTGGGGGGAGATCAACTAACACTGCTGAAGCCACATACCATGAGTTAATGCACCCCTTGAGCCATCTAGTCAATGCAGTACTGTCCACAGCTCCTGTCCCTGCTGGGGGGGGATCAACTAACACTGCTGAAGCCACATACCATGAGTTAATGCACCCCTTGAGCCATCTAGTCAATGCAGTACTGTCCACAGCTCCTGCCCCTGCTGGGGGGAGATCAACTAACACTGCTGAAGCCACATACCATGAGTTAATGCACCCCTTGAGCCATCTAGTCAACGCAGTACTGTCCACAGCTCCTGCCCCTGCTGGGGGGAGATCAACTAACACTGCTGAAGCCACATACCATGAGTTAATGCACCCCTTGAGCCATCTAGTCAATGCAGCACTGTCCACAGCTCCTGCCCCTGCTGGGGGGGGATCAACTAACACTGCTGAAGCCACATACCATGAGTTAATGCACCCCTTGAGCCATCTAGTCAATGCAGCACTGTCCACAGCTCCTGCCCCTGCTGGGGGGAGATCAACTAACACTGCTGAAGCCACATACCATGAGTTAATGCACCCCTTGAGCCATCTAGTCAATGCAACACTGTCCACAGCTCCTGCCCCTGCTGGGGGGGGATCAACTAACACTGCTGAAGCCACATACCATGAGTTAATGCACCCCTTGAGCCATCTAGTCAATGCAGTACTGTCCACAGCTCCTGCCCCTGCTGGGGGGAGATCAACTAACACTGCTGAAGCCACATACCATGAGTTAATGCACCCCTTGAGCCATCTAGTCAACGCAGTACTGTCCACAGCTCCTGCCCCTGCTGGGGGGAGATCAACTAACACTGCTGAAGCCACATACCATGAGTTAATGCACCCCTTGAGCCATCTAGTCAATGCAGCACTGTCCACAGCTCCTGCCCCTGCTGGGGGGGGATCAACTAACACTGCTGAAGCCACATACCATGAGTTAATGCACCCCTTGAGCCATCTAGTCAATGCAGTACTGTCCACAGCTCCTGCCCCTGCTGGGGGGGGGGATCAACTAACACTGCTGAAGCCACATACCATGAGTTAATGCACCCCTTGAGCCATCTAGTCAATGCAGTACTGTCCACAGCTCCTGCCCCTGCTGGGGGGAGATCAACTAACACTGCTGAAGCCACATACCATGAGTTAATGCACCCCTTGAGCCATCTAGTCAATGCAGCACTGTCCACAGCTCCTGTCCCTGCTGGGGGGGGATCAACTAACACTGCTGAAGCCACATACCATGAGTTAATGCACCCCTTGAGCCATCTAGTCAATGCAGTACTGTCCACAGCTCCTGCCCCTGCTGGGGGGAGATCAACTAACACTGCTGAAGCCACATACCATGAGTTAATGCACCCCTTGAGCCATCTAGTCAACGCAGTACTGTCCACAGCTCCTGCCCCTGCTGGGGGGAGATCAACTAACACTGCTGAAGCCACATACCATGAGTTAATGCACCCCTTGAGCCATCTAGTCAATGCAGCACTGTCCACAGCTCCTGCCCCTGCTGGGGGGAGATCAACTAACACTGCTGAAGCCACATACCATGAGTTAATGCACCCCTTGAGCCATCTAGTCAATGCAGCACTGTCCACAGCTCCTATCCCTGCTGGGGGGAGATCAACTAACACTGCTGAAGCCACATACCATGAGTTAATGCACCCCTTGAGCCATCTATTCAATGCAGTACTGTCCACAGCTCCTGCCCCTGCTGGGGGGAGATCAACTAACATTGCTGAAGCCACATACCATGAGTTAATGCACCCCTTGAGCCATCTAGTCAATGCAGTACTGTCCACAGCTCCTGCCCCTGCTGGGGGGAGATCAACTAACACTGCTGAAGCCACATACCATGAGTTAATGCACCCCCTGAGCCATCTAGTCAACGCAGTACTGTCCACAGCTCCTGCCCCTGCTGGGGGGAGATCAACTAACACTGCTGAAGCCACATACCATGAGTTAATGCACCCCTTGAGCCATCTTGTCAATGCAGTACTGTCCACAGCTCCTGTCCCTGCTGGGGGGAGATCAACTAACACTGCTGAAGCCACATACCATGAGTTAATGCACCCCTTGAGCCATCTAGTCAATGCAGCACTGTCCAAAGCTCCTGCCCCTGCTGGGGGGGGGGGATCAACTAACACTGCTGAAGCCACATACCATGAGTTAATGCACCCCTTGAGCCATCTAGTCAATGCAGTACTGTCCACAGCTCCTGCCCCTGCTGGGGGGAGATCAACTAACACTGCTGAAGCCACATACCATGAGTTAATGCACCCCTTGAGCCATCTAGTCAACGCAGTACTGTCCACAGCTCCTGCCCCTGCTGGGGGGAGATCAACTAACACTGCTGAAGCCACATACCATGAGTTAATGCACCCCTTGAGCCATCTAGTCAATGCAGTACTGTCCACAGCTCCTGCCCCTGCTGGGGGGGGGATCAACTAACACTGCTGAAGCCACATACCATGAGTTAATGCACCCCTTGAGCCATCTAGTCAATGCAGCACTGTCCACAGCTCCTGCCCCTGCTGGGGGGGGGATCAACTAACACTGCTGAAGCCACATACCATGAGTTAATGCACCCCTTGAGCCATCTAGTCAATGCAGTACTGTCCACAGCTCCTGCCCCTGCTGGGGGGAGATCAACTAACACTGCTGAAGCCACATACCATGAGTTAATGCACCCCTTGAGCCATCTAGTCAATGCAGCACTGTCCACAGCTCCTGCCCCTGCTGGGGGGGGGATCAACTAACACTGCTGAAGCCACATACCATGAGTTAATGCACCCCTTGAGCCATCTAGTCAATGCAGCACTGTCCACAGCTCCTGCCCCTGCTGGGGGGAGATCAACTAACACTGCTGAAGCCACATACCATGAGTTAATGCACCCCTTGAGCCATCTAGTCAATGCAGTACTGTCCACAGCTCCTGCCCCTGCTGGGGGGGGGATCAACTAACACTGCTGAAGCCACATACCATGAGTTAATGCACCCCTTGAGCCATCTAGTCAATGCAGTACTGTCCACAGCTCCTGCCCCTGCTGGGGGGGGGGATCAACTAACACTGCTGAAGCCACATACCATGAGTTAATGCACCCCTTGAGCCATCTAGTCAATGCAGTACTGTCCACAGCTCCTGCCCCTGCTGGGGGGAGATCAACTAACACTGCTGAAGCCACATACCATGAGTTAATGCACCCCTTGAGCCATCTAGTCAATGCAGCACTGTCCACAGCTCCTGCCCCTGCTGGGGGGGGGGATCAACTAACACTGCTGAAGCCACATACCATGAGTTAATGCACCCCTTGAGCCATCTAGTCAATGCAGCACTGTCCACAGCTCCTGCCCCTGCTGGGGGGGGGATCAACTAACACTGCTGAAGCCACATACCATGAGTTAATGCACCCCTTGAGCCATCTAGTCAATGCAGTACTGTCCACAGCTCCTGCCCCTGCTGGGGGGAGATCAACTAACACTGCTGAAGCCACATACCATGAGTTAATGCACCCCTTGAGCCATCTAGTCAATGCAGCACTGTCCACAGCTCCTGCCCCTGCTGGGGGGGGGATCAACTAACACTGCTGAAGCCACATACCATGAGTTAATGCACCCCTTGAGCCATCTAGTCAATGCAGCACTGTCCACAGCTCCTGCCCCTGCTGGGGGGAGATCAACTAACACTGCTGAAGCCACATACCATGAGTTAATGCACCCCTTGAGCCATCTAGTCAATGCAGTACTGTCCACAGCTCCTGCCCCTGCTGGGGGGGGGATCAACTAACACTGCTGAAGCCACATACCATGAGTTAATGCACCCCTTGAGCCATCTAGTCAATGCAGTACTGTCCACAGCTCCTGCCCCTGCTGGGGGGAGATCAACTAACACTGCTGAAGCCACATACCATGAGTTAATGCACCCCTTGAGCCATCTAGTCAATGCAGTACTGTCCACAGCTCCTGTCCCTGCTGGGGGGGGATCAACTAACACTGCTGAAGCCACATACCATGAGTTAATGCACCCCTTGAGCCATCTAGTCAATGCAGTACTGTCCACAGCTCCTGCCCCTGCTGGGGGGAGATCAACTAACATTGCTGAAGCCACATACCATGAGTTAATGCACCCCTTGAGCCATCTAGTCAATGCAGTACTGTCCACAGCTCCTGTCCCTGCTGGGGGGAGATCAACTAACACTGCTGAAGCCACATACCATGAGTTAATGCACCCCTTGAGCCATCTAGTCAATGCAGTACTGTCCACAGCTCCTGCCCCTGCTGGGGGGAGATCAACTAACACTGCTGAAGCCACATACCATGAGTTAATGCACCCCTTGAGCCATCTAGTCAATGCAGTACTGTCCACAGCTCCTGTCCCTGCTGGGGGGAGATCATCTAACACTGCTGAAGCCACATACCATGAGTTAATGCACCCCTTGAGCCATCTAGTCAATGCAGCACTGTCCACAGCTCCTGCCCCTGCTGGGGGGGGGGATCAACTAACACTGCTGAAGCCACATACCATGAGTTAATGCACCCCTTGAGCCATCTAGTCAATGCAGTACTGTCCACAGCTCCTGCCCCTGCTGGGGGGAGATCAACTAACACTGCTGAAGCCACATACCATGAGTTAATGCACCCCTTGAGCCATCTAGTCAATGCAGCACTGTCCACAGCTCCTGCCCCTGCTGGGGGGGGGATCAACTAACACTGCTGAAGCCACATACCATGAGTTAATGCACCCCTTGAGCCATCTAGTCAATGCAGCACTGTCCACAGCTCCTGCCCCTGCTGGGGGGAGATCAACTAACACTGCTGAAGCCACATACCATGAGTTAATGCACCCCTTGAGCCATCTAGTCAATGCAGCACTGTCCACAGCTCCTGCCCCTGCTGGGGGGGGGATCAACTAACACTGCTGAAGCCACATACCATGAGTTAATGCACCCCTTGAGCCATCTAGTCAATGCAGCACTGTCCACAGCTCCTGCCCCTGCTGGGGGGAGATCAACTAACACTGCTGAAGCCACATACCATGAGTTAATGCACCCCTTGAGCCATCTAGTCAATGCAGTACTGTCCACAGCTCCTGTCCCTGCTGGGGGGGGATCAACTAACACTGCTGAAGCCACATACCATGAGTTAATGCACCCCTTGAGCCATCTAGTCAATGCAGCACTGTCCACAGCTCCTGCCCCTGCTGGGGGGAGATCAACTAACACTGCTGAAGCCACATACCATGAGTTAATGCACCCCTTGAGCCATCTAGTCAACGCAGTACTGTCCACAGCTCCTGCCCCTGCTGGGGGGAGATCAACTAACACTGCTGAAGCCACATACCATGAGTTAATGCACCCCTTGAGCCATCTAGTCAATGCAGCACTGTCCACAGCTCCTGCCCCTGCTGGGGGGAGATCAACTAACACTGCTGAAGCCACATACCATGAGTTAATGCACCCCTTGAGCCATCTAGTCAACGCAGTACTGTCCACAGCTCCTGTCCCTGCTGGGGGGAGATCAACTAACACTGCTGAAGCCACATACCATGAGTTAATGCACCCCTTGAGCCATCTAGTCAATGCAGTACTGTCCACAGCTTCTGCCCCTGCTGGGGGGAGATCAACTAACATTGCTGAAGCCACATACCATGAGTTAATGCACCCCTTGAGCCATCTAGTCAATGCAGTACTGTCCACAGCTCCTGTCCCTGCTGGGGGGAGATCAACTAACACTGCTGAAGCCACATACCATGAGTTAATGCACCCCTTGAGCCATCTAGTCAATGCAGTACTGTCCACAGCTCCTGCCCCTGCTGGGGGGAGATCAACTAACACTGCTGAAGCCACATACCATGAGTTAATGCACCCCTTGAGCCATCTAGTCAATGCAGTACTGTCCACAGCTCCTGTCCCTGCTGGGGGGAGATCAACTAACACTGCTGAAGCCACATACCATGAGTTAATGCACCCCTTGAGCCATCTAGTCAATGCAGCACTGTCCACAGCTCCTGCCCCTGCTGGGGGGGGGGGGATCAACTAACACTGCTGAAGCCACATACCATGAGTTAATGCACCCCTTGAGCCATCTAGTCAATGCAGTACTGTCCACAGCTCCTGCCCCTGCTGGGGGGAGATCAACTAACACTGCTGAAGCCACATACCATGAGTTAATGCACCCCTTGAGCCATCTAGTCAATGCAGCACTGTCCACAGCTCCTGCCCCTGCTGGGGGGGGGGGATCAACTAACACTGCTGAAGCCACATACCATGAGTTAATGCACCCCTTGAGCCATCTAGTCAATGCAGTACTGTCCACAGCTCCTGCCCCTGCTGGGGGGAGATCAACTAACACTGCTGAAGCCACATACCATGAGTTAATGCACCCCTTGAGCCATCTAGTCAATGCAGCACTGTCCACAGCTCCTGCCCCTGCTGGGGGGGGGATCAACTAACACTGCTGAAGCCACATACCATGAGTTAATGCACCCCTTGAGCCATCTAGTCAATGCAGCACTGTCCACAGCTCCTGCCCCTGCTGGGGGGAGATCAACTAACACTGCTGAAGCCACATACCATGAGTTAATGCACCCCTTGAGCCATCTAGTCAATGCAGTACTGTCCACAGCTCCTGCCCCTGCTGGGGGGGGGATCAACTAACACTGCTGAAGCCACATACCATGAGTTAATGCACCCCTTGAGCCATCTAGTCAATGCAGTACTGTCCACAGCTCCTGCCCCTGCTGGGGGGAGATCAACTAACACTGCTGAAGCCACATACCATGAGTTAATGCACCCCTTGAGCCATCTAGTCAATGCAGTACTGTCCACAGCTCCTGTCCCTGCTGGGGGGGGATCAACTAACACTGCTGAAGCCACATACCATGAGTTAATGCACCCCTTGAGCCATCTAGTCAATGCAGTACTGTCCACAGCTCCTGCCCCTGCTGGGGGGAGATCAACTAACACTGCTGAAGCCACATACCATGAGTTAATGCACCCCTTGAGCCATCTAGTCAACGCAGTACTGTCCACAGCTCCTGCCCCTGCTGGGGGGAGATCAACTAACACTGCTGAAGCCACATACCATGAGTTAATGCACCCCTTGAGCCATCTAGTCAATGCAGTACTGTCCACAGCTCCTGCCCCTGCTGGGGGGAGATCAACTAACACTGCTGAAGCCACATACCATGAGTTAATGCACCCCTTGAGCCATCTAGTCAATGCAGCACTGTCCACAGCTCCTGTCCCTGCTGGGGGGGGATCAACTAACACTGCTGAAGCCACATACCATGAGTTAATGCACCCCTTGAGCCATCTAGTCAATGCAGTACTGTCCACAGCTCCTGCCCCTGCTGGGGGGAGATCAACTAACACTGCTGAAGCCACATACCATGAGTTAATGCACCCCTTGAGCCATCTAGTCAACGCAGTACTGTCCACAGCTCCTGCCCCTGCTGGGGGGAGATCAACTAACACTGCTGAAGCCACATACCATGAGTTAATGCACCCCTTGAGCCATCTAGTCAATGCAGCACTGTCCACAGCTCCTGCCCCTGCTGGGGGGAGATCAACTAACACTGCTGAAGCCACATACCATGAGTTAATGCACCCCTTGAGCCATCTAGTCAATGCAGTACTGTCCACAGCTCCTGCCCCTGCTGGGGGGAGATCAACTAACACTGCTGAAGCCACATACCATGAGTTAATGCACCCCTTGAGCCATCTAGTCAATGCAGCACTGTCCAAAGCTCCTGCCCCTGCTGGGGGGGGGGGATCAACTAACACTGCTGAAGCCACATACCATGAGTTAATGCACCCCTTGAGCCATCTAGTCAATGCAGTACTGTCCACAGCTCCTGCCCCTGCTGGGGGGAGATCAACTAACACTGCTGAAGCCACATACCATGAGTTAATGCACCCCTTGAGCCATCTAGTCAATGCAGCACTGTCCACAGCTCCTGCCCCTGCTGGGGGGGGGATCAACTAACACTGCTGAAGCCACATACCATGAGTTAATGCACCCCTTGAGCCATCTAGTCAATGCAGCACTGTCCACAGCTCCTGCCCCTGCTGGGGGGGGGATCAACTAACACTGCTGAAGCCACATACCATGAGTTAATGCACCCCTTGAGCCATCTAGTCAATGCAGTACTGTCCACAGCTCCTGCCCCTGCTGGGGGGAGATCAACTAACACTGCTGAAGCCACATACCATGAGTTAATGCACCCCTTGAGCCATCTAGTCAATGCAGCACTGTCCACAGCTCCTGCCCCTGCTGGGGGGGGGATCAACTAACACTGCTGAAGCCACATACCATGAGTTAATGCACCCCTTGAGCCATCTAGTCAATGCAGCACTGTCCACAGCTCCTGCCCCTGCTGGGGGGAGATCAACTAACACTGCTGAAGCCACATACCATGAGTTAATGCACCCCTTGAGCCATCTAGTCAATGCAGTACTGTCCACAGCTCCTGCCCCTGCTGGGGGGGGGATCAACTAACACTGCTGAAGCCACATACCATGAGTTAATGCACCCCTTGAGCCATCTAGTCAATGCAGTACTGTCCACAGCTCCTGCCCCTGCTGGGGGGAGATCAACTAACACTGCTGAAGCCACATACCATGAGTTAATGCACCCCTTGAGCCATCTAGTCAATGCAGTACTGTCCACAGCTCCTGTCCCTGCTGGGGGGGGATCAACTAACACTGCTGAAGCCACATACCATGAGTTAATGCACCCCTTGAGCCATCTAGTCAATGCAGTACTGTCCACAGCTTCTGCCCCTGCTGGGGGGAGATCAACTAACATTGCTGAAGCCACATACCATGAGTTAATGCACCCCTTGAGCCATCTAGTCAATGCAGTACTGTCCACAGCTCCTGTCCCTGCTGGGGGGAGATCAACTAACACTGCTGAAGCCACATACCATGAGTTAATGCACCCCTTGAGCCATCTAGTCAATGCAGTACTGTCCACAGCTCCTGCCCCTGCTGGGGGGAGATCAACTAACACTGCTGAAGCCACATACCATGAGTTAATGCACCCCTTGAGCCATCTAGTCAATGCAGTACTGTCCACAGCTCCTGTCCCTGCTGGGGGGAGATCAACTAACACTGCTGAAGCCACATACCATGAGTTAATGCACCCCTTGAGCCATCTAGTCAATGCAGCACTGTCCACAGCTCCTGCCCCTGCTGGGGGGGGGGATCAACTAACACTGCTGAAGCCACATACCATGAGTTAATGCACCCCTTGAGCCATCTAGTCAATGCAGTACTGTCCACAGCTCCTGCCCCTGCTGGGGGGAGATCAACTAACACTGCTGAAGCCACATACCATGAGTTAATGCACCCCTTGAGCCATCTAGTCAATGCAGCACTGTCCACAGCTCCTGCCCCTGCTGGGGGGGGGATCAACTAACACTGCTGAAGCCACATACCATGAGTTAATGCACCCCTTGAGCCATCTAGTCAATGCAGCACTGTCCACAGCTCCTGCCCCTGCTGGGGGGAGATCAACTAACACTGCTGAAGCCACATACCATGAGTTAATGCACCCCTTGAGCCATCTAGTCAATGCAGCACTGTCCACAGCTCCTGCCCCTGCTGGGGGGGGGATCAACTAACACTGCTGAAGCCACATACCATGAGTTAATGCACCCCTTGAGCCATCTAGTCAATGCAGCACTGTCCACAGCTCCTGCCCCTGCTGGGGGGAGATCAACTAACACTGCTGAAGCCACATACCATGAGTTAATGCACCCCTTGAGCCATCTAGTCAATGCAGTACTGTCCACAGCTCCTGTCCCTGCTGGGGGGGGATCAACTAACACTGCTGAAGCCACATACCATGAGTTAATGCACCCCTTGAGCCATCTAGTCAATGCAGCACTGTCCACAGCTCCTGCCCCTGCTGGGGGGAGATCAACTAACACTGCTGAAGCCACATACCATGAGTTAATGCACCCCTTGAGCCATCTAGTCAACGCAGTACTGTCCACAGCTCCTGCCCCTGCTGGGGGGAGATCAACTAACACTGCTGAAGCCACATACCATGAGTTAATGCACCCCTTGAGCCATCTAGTCAATGCAGCACTGTCCACAGCTCCTGCCCCTGCTGGGGGGAGATCAACTAACACTGCTGAAGCCACATACCATGAGTTAATGCACCCCTTGAGCCATCTAGTCAACGCAGTACTGTCCACAGCTCCTGTCCCTGCTGGGGGGAGATCAACTAACACTGCTGAAGCCACATACCATGAGTTAATGCACCCCTTGAGCCATCTAGTCAATGCAGTACTGTCCACAGCTCCTGCCCCTGCTGGGGGGAGATCAACTAACACTGCTGAAGCCACATACCATGAGTTAATGCACCCCTTGAGCCATCTAGTCAACGCAGTACTGTCCACAGCTCCTGCCCCTGCTGGGGGGAGATCAACTAACACTGCTGAAGCCACATACCATGAGTTAATGCACCCCTTGAGCCATCTAGTCAATGCAGTACTGTCCACAGCTCCTGTCCCTGCTGGGGGGGGATCAACTAACACTGCTGAAGCCACATACCATGAGTTAATGCACCCCTTGAGCCATCTAGTCAATGCAGTACTGTCCACAGCTCCTGCCCCTGCTGGGGGGAGATCAACTAACACTGCTGAAGCCACATACCATGAGTTAATGCACCCCTTGAGCCATCTAGTCAACGCAGTACTGTCCACAGCTCCTGCCCCTGCTGGGGGGAGATCAACTAACACTGCTGAAGCCACATACCATGAGTTAATGCACCCCTTGAGCCATCTAGTCAATGCAGCACTGTCCACAGCTCCTGCCCCTGCTGGGGGGGGATCAACTAACACTGCTGAAGCCACATACCATGAGTTAATGCACCCCTTGAGCCATCTAGTCAATGCAGTACTGTCCACAGCTCCTGCCCCTGCTGGGGGGAGATCAACTAACACTGCTGAAGCCACATACCATGAGTTAATGCACCCCTTGAGCCATCTAGTCAATGCAGCACTGTCCACAGCTCCTGCCCCTGCTGGGGGGGGGGGATCAACTAACACTGCTGAAGCCACATACCATGAGTTAATGCACCCCTTGAGCCATCTAGTCAATGCAGTACTGTCCACAGCTCCTGCCCCTGCTGGGGGGAGATCAACTAACACTGCTGAAGCCACATACCATGAGTTAATGCACCCCTTGAGCCATCTAGTCAATGCAGCACTGTCCACAGCTCCTGCCCCTGCTGGGGGGGGGATCAACTAACACTGCTGAAGCCACATACCATGAGTTAATGCACCCCTTGAGCCATCTAGTCAATGCAGCACTGTCCACAGCTCCTGCCCCTGCTGGGGGGAGATCAACTAACACTGCTGAAGCCACATACCATGAGTTAATGCACCCCTTGAGCCATCTAGTCAATGCAGTACTGTCCACAGCTCCTGCCCCTGCTGGGGGGGGGATCAACTAACACTGCTGAAGCCACATACCATGAGTTAATGCACCCCTTGAGCCATCTAGTCAATGCAGTACTGTCCACAGCTCCTGCCCCTGCTGGGGGGAGATCAACTAACACTGCTGAAGCCACATACCATGAGTTAATGCACCCCTTGAGCCATCTAGTCAATGCAGTACTGTCCACAGCTCCTGTCCCTGCTGGGGGGGGATCAACTAACACTGCTGAAGCCACATACCATGAGTTAATGCACCCCTTGAGCCATCTAGTCAATGCAGTACTGTCCACAGCTCCTGCCCCTGCTGGGGGGAGATCAACTAACACTGCTGAAGCCACATACCATGAGTTAATGCACCCCTTGAGCCATCTAGTCAACGCAGTACTGTCCACAGCTCCTGCCCCTGCTGGGGGGAGATCAACTAACACTGCTGAAGCCACATACCATGAGTTAATGCACCCCTTGAGCCATCTAGTCAATGCAGTACTGTCCACAGCTCCTGCCCCTGCTGGGGGGAGATCAACTAACACTGCTGAAGCCACATACCATGAGTTAATGCACCCCTTGAGCCATCTAGTCAATGCAGCACTGTCCACAGCTCCTGTCCCTGCTGGGGGGGGATCAACTAACACTGCTGAAGCCACATACCATGAGTTAATGCACCCCTTGAGCCATCTAGTCAATGCAGTACTGTCCACAGCTCCTGCCCCTGCTGGGGGGAGATCAACTAACACTGCTGAAGCCACATACCATGAGTTAATGCACCCCTTGAGCCATCTAGTCAACGCAGTACTGTCCACAGCTCCTGCCCCTGCTGGGGGGAGATCAACTAACACTGCTGAAGCCACATACCATGAGTTAATGCACCCCTTGAGCCATCTAGTCAATGCAGCACTGTCCACAGCTCCTGCCCCTGCTGGGGGGAGATCAACTAACACTGCTGAAGCCACATACCATGAGTTAATGCACCCCTTGAGCCATCTAGTCAATGCAGTACTGTCCACAGCTCCTGCCCCTGCTGGGGGGAGATCAACTAACACTGCTGAAGCCACATACCATGAGTTAATGCACCCCTTGAGCCATCTAGTCAATGCAGCACTGTCCAAAGCTCCTGCCCCTGCTGGGGGGGGGGGATCAACTAACACTGCTGAAGCCACATACCATGAGTTAATGCACCCCTTGAGCCATCTAGTCAATGCAGTACTGTCCACAGCTCCTGCCCCTGCTGGGGGGAGATCAACTAACACTGCTGAAGCCACATACCATGAGTTAATGCACCCCTTGAGCCATCTAGTCAATGCAGCACTGTCCACAGCTCCTGCCCCTGCTGGGGGGGGGATCAACTAACACTGCTGAAGCCACATACCATGAGTTAATGCACCCCTTGAGCCATCTAGTCAATGCAGCACTGTCCACAGCTCCTGCCCCTGCTGGGGGGGGGATCAACTAACACTGCTGAAGCCACATACCATGAGTTAATGCACCCCTTGAGCCATCTAGTCAATGCAGTACTGTCCACAGCTCCTGCCCCTGCTGGGGGGAGATCAACTAACACTGCTGAAGCCACATACCATGAGTTAATGCACCCCTTGAGCCATCTAGTCAATGCAGCACTGTCCACAGCTCCTGCCCCTGCTGGGGGGGGGATCAACTAACACTGCTGAAGCCACATACCATGAGTTAATGCACCCCTTGAGCCATCTAGTCAATGCAGCACTGTCCACAGCTCCTGCCCCTGCTGGGGGGAGATCAACTAACACTGCTGAAGCCACATACCATGAGTTAATGCACCCCTTGAGCCATCTAGTCAATGCAGTACTGTCCACAGCTCCTGCCCCTGCTGGGGGGGGGATCAACTAACACTGCTGAAGCCACATACCATGAGTTAATGCACCCCTTGAGCCATCTAGTCAATGCAGTACTGTCCACAGCTCCTGCCCCTGCTGGGGGGAGATCAACTAACACTGCTGAAGCCACATACCATGAGTTAATGCACCCCTTGAGCCATCTAGTCAATGCAGTACTGTCCACAGCTCCTGTCCCTGCTGGGGGGGGATCAACTAACACTGCTGAAGCCACATACCATGAGTTAATGCACCCCTTGAGCCATCTAGTCAATGCAGTACTGTCCACAGCTTCTGCCCCTGCTGGGGGGAGATCAACTAACATTGCTGAAGCCACATACCATGAGTTAATGCACCCCTTGAGCCATCTAGTCAATGCAGTACTGTCCACAGCTCCTGTCCCTGCTGGGGGGAGATCAACTAACACTGCTGAAGCCACATACCATGAGTTAATGCACCCCTTGAGCCATCTAGTCAATGCAGTACTGTCCACAGCTCCTGCCCCTGCTGGGGGGAGATCAACTAACACTGCTGAAGCCACATACCATGAGTTAATGCACCCCTTGAGCCATCTAGTCAATGCAGTACTGTCCACAGCTCCTGTCCCTGCTGGGGGGAGATCAACTAACACTGCTGAAGCCACATACCATGAGTTAATGCACCCCTTGAGCCATCTAGTCAATGCAGCACTGTCCACAGCTCCTGCCCCTGCTGGGGGGGGGGGGATCAACTAACACTGCTGAAGCCACATACCATGAGTTAATGCACCCCTTGAGCCATCTAGTCAATGCAGTACTGTCCACAGCTCCTGCCCCTGCTGGGGGGAGATCAACTAACACTGCTGAAGCCACATACCATGAGTTAATGCACCCCTTGAGCCATCTAGTCAATGCAGCACTGTCCACAGCTCCTGCCCCTGCTGGGGGGGGGATCAACTAACACTGCTGAAGCCACATACCATGAGTTAATGCACCCCTTGAGCCATCTAGTCAATGCAGCACTGTCCACAGCTCCTGCCCCTGCTGGGGGGAGATCAACTAACACTGCTGAAGCCACATACCATGAGTTAATGCACCCCTTGAGCCATCTAGTCAATGCAGTACTGTCCACAGCTCCTGCCCCTGCTGGGGGGGGGATCAACTAACACTGCTGAAGCCACATACCATGAGTTAATGCACCCCTTGAGCCATCTAGTCAATGCAGTACTGTCCACAGCTCCTGCCCCTGCTGGGGGGAGATCAACTAACACTGCTGAAGCCACATACCATGAGTTAATGCACCCCTTGAGCCATCTAGTCAATGCAGTACTGTCCACAGCTCCTGTCCCTGCTGGGGGGGGATCAACTAACACTGCTGAAGCCACATACCATGAGTTAATGCACCCCTTGAGCCATCTAGTCAATGCAGTACTGTCCACAGCTCCTGCCCCTGCTGGGGGGAGATCAACTAACACTGCTGAAGCCACATACCATGAGTTAATGCACCCCTTGAGCCATCTAGTCAACGCAGTACTGTCCACAGCTCCTGCCCCTGCTGGGGGGAGATCAACTAACACTGCTGAAGCCACATACCATGAGTTAATGCACCCCTTGAGCCATCTAGTCAATGCAGTACTGTCCACAGCTCCTGCCCCTGCTGGGGGGAGATCAACTAACACTGCTGAAGCCACATACCATGAGTTAATGCACCCCTTGAGCCATCTAGTCAATGCAGCACTGTCCACAGCTCCTGTCCCTGCTGGGGGGGGATCAACTAACACTGCTGAAGCCACATACCATGAGTTAATGCACCCCTTGAGCCATCTA
Organism: Pseudopediastrum boryanum; assembly: GCA_963556185.1. Taxonomy (NCBI): domain Eukaryota; kingdom Viridiplantae; phylum Chlorophyta; class Chlorophyceae; order Sphaeropleales; family Hydrodictyaceae; genus Pseudopediastrum; species Pseudopediastrum boryanum. The sequence goes on along the minus strand of OY744510.1, from coordinate 571,245 downwards.
GTCAATGCAGTACTGTCCACAGCTCCTGCCCCTGCTGGGGGGAGATCAACTAACACTGCTGAAGCCACATACCATGAGTTAATGCACCCCTTGAGCCATCTAGTCAACGCAGTACTGTCCACAGCTCCTGCCCCTGCTGGGGGGAGATCAACTAACACTGCTGAAGCCACATACCATGAGTTAATGCACCCCTTGAGCCATCTAGTCAATGCAGCACTGTCCACAGCTCCTGCCCCTGCTGGGGGGAGATCAACTAACACTGCTGAAGCCACATACCATGAGTTAATGCACCCCTTGAGCCATCTAGTCAATGCAGTACTGTCCACAGCTCCTGTCCCTGCTGGGGGGAGATCAACTAACACTGCTGAAGCCACATACCATGAGTTAATGCACCCCTTGAGCCATCTAGTCAATGCAGTACTGTCCACAGCTCCTGCCCCTGCTGGGGGGAGATCAACTAACATTGCTGAAGCCACATACCATGAGTTAATGCACCCCTTGAGCCATCTAGTCAATGCAGTACTGTCCACAGCTCCTGCCCCTGCTGGGGGGAGATCAACTAACACTGCTGAAGCCACATACCATGAGTTAATGCACCCCTTGAGCCATCTAGTCAACGCAGTACTGTCCACAGCTCCTGCCCCTGCTGGGGGGAGATCAACTAACACTGCTGAAGCCACATACCATGAGTTAATGCACCCCTTGAGCCATCTAGTCAATGCAGTACTGTCCACAGCTCCTGTCCCTGTTGGGGGGAGATCAACTAACACTGCTGAAGCCACATACCATGAGTTAATGCACCCCTTGAGCCATCTAGTCAATGCAGCACTGTCCAAAGCTCCTGCCCCTGCTGGGGGGGGGGGATCAACTAACACTGCTGAAGCCACATACCATGAGTTAATGCACCCCTTGAGCCATCTAGTCAATGCAGTACTGTCCACAGCTCCTGCCCCTGCTGGGGGGAGATCAACTAACACTGCTGAAGCCACATACCATGAGTTAATGCACCCCTTGAGCCATCTAGTCAATGCAGCACTGTCCACAGCTCCTGCCCCTGCTGGGGGGGGGATCAACTAACACTGCTGAAGCCACATACCATGAGTTAATGCACCCCTTGAGCCATCTAGTCAATGCAGCACTGTCCACAGCTCCTGCCCCTGCTGGGGGGGGGATCAACTAACACTGCTGAAGCCACATACCATGAGTTAATGCACCCCTTGAGCCATCTAGTCAATGCAGTACTGTCCACAGCTCCTGCCCCTGCTGGGGGGAGATCAACTAACACTGCTGAAGCCACATACCATGAGTTAATGCACCCCTTGAGCCATCTAGTCAATGCAGCACTGTCCACAGCTCCTGCCCCTGCTGGGGGGGGATCAACTAACATTGCTGAAGCCACATACCATGAGTTAATGCACCCCTTGAGCCATCTAGTCAATGCAGCACTGTCCACAGCTCCTGCCCCTGCTGGGGGGGGGTCAACTAACACTGCTGAAGCCACATACCATGAGTTAATGCACCCCTTGAGCCATCTAGTCAACGCAGTACTGTCCACAGCTCCTGCCCCTGCTGGGGGGAGATCAACTAACACTGCTGAAGCCACATACCATGAGTTAATGCACCCCTTGAGCCATCTAGTCAATGCAGTACTGTCCACAGCTCCTGCCCCTGCTGGGGGGAGATCAACTAACACTGCTGAAGCCACATACCATGAGTTAATGCACCCCTTGAGCCATCTAGTCAACGCAGTACTGTCCACAGCTCCTGCCCCTGCTGGGGGGAGATCAACTAACACTGCTGAAGCCACATACCATGAGTTAATGCACCCCTTGAGCCATCTAGTCAATGCAGCACTGTCCACAGCTCCTGCCCCTGCTGGGGGGGGGATCAACTAACACTGCTGAAGCCACATACCATGAGTTAATGCACCCCTTGAGCCATCTAGTCAATGCAGCACTGTCCACAGCTCCTGCCCCTGCTGGGGGGAGATCAACTAACACTGCTGAAGCCACATACCATGAGTTAATGCACCCCTTGAGCCATCTAGTCAATGCAGCACTGTCCACAGCTCCTGCCCCTGCTGGGGGGGGATCAACTAACACTGCTGAAGCCACATACCATGAGTTAATGCACCCCTTGAGCCATCTAGTCAATGCAGTACTGTCCACAGCTCCTGCCCCTGCTGGGGGGGGGATCAACTAACACTGCTGAAGCCACATACCATGAGTTAATGCACCCCTTGAGCCATCTAGTCAACGCAGTACTGTCCACAGCTCCTGCCCCTGCTGGGGGGAGATCAACTAACACTGCTGAAGCCACATACCATGAGTTAATGCACCCCTTGAGCCATCTAGTCAATGCAGCACTGTCCACAGCTCCTGCCCCTGCTGGGGGGAGATCAACTAACACTGCTGAAGCCACATACCATGAGTTAATGCACCCCTTGAGCCATCTAGTCAACGCAGTACTGTCCACAGCTCCTGTCCCTGCTGGGGGGAGATCAACTAACACTGCTGAAGCCACATACCATGAGTTAATGCACCCCTTGAGCCATCTAGTCAATGCAGTACTGTCCACAGCTTCTGCCCCTGCTGGGGGGAGATCAACTAACATTGCTGAAGCCACATACCATGAGTTAATGCACCCCTTGAGCCATCTAGTCAATGCAGTACTGTCCACAGCTCCTGTCCCTGCTGGGGGGAGATCAACTAACACTGCTGAAGCCACATACCATGAGTTAATGCACCCCTTGAGCCATCTAGTCAATGCAGTACTGTCCACAGCTCCTGCCCCTGCTGGGGGGAGATCAACTAACACTGCTGAAGCCACATACCATGAGTTAATGCACCCCTTGAGCCATCTAGTCAATGCAGTACTGTCCACAGCTCCTGCCCCTGCTGGGGGGAGATCAACTAACACTGCTGAAGCCACATACCATGAGTTAATGCACCCCTTGAGCCATCTAGTCAATGCAGCACTGTCCACAGCTCCTGCCCCTGCTGGGGGGGGGGGGGATCAACTAACACTGCTGAAGCCACATACCATGAGTTAATGCACCCCTTGAGCCATCTAGTCAATGCAGTACTGTCCACAGCTCCTGCCCCTGCTGGGGGGAGATCAACTAACACTGCTGAAGCCACATACCATGAGTTAATGCACCCCTTGAGCCATCTAGTCAATGCAGCACTGTCCACAGCTCCTGCCCCTGCTGGGGGGGGGATCAACTAACACTGCTGAAGCCACATACCATGAGTTAATGCACCCCTTGAGCCATCTAGTCAATGCAGCACTGTCCACAGCTCCTGCCCCTGCTGGGGGGAGATCAACTAACACTGCTGAAGCCACATACCATGAGTTAATGCACCCCTTGAGCCATCTAGTCAATGCAGTACTGTCCACAGCTCCTGCCCCTGCTGGGGGGGGGATCAACTAACACTGCTGAAGCCACATACCATGAGTTAATGCACCCCTTGAGCCATCTAGTCAATGCAGTACTGTCCACAGCTCCTGCCCCTGCTGGGGGGAGATCAACTAACACTGCTGAAGCCACATACCATGAGTTAATGCACCCCTTGAGCCATCTAGTCAATGCAGTACTGTCCACAGCTCCTGTCCCTGCTGGGGGGGGATCAACTAACACTGCTGAAGCCACATACCATGAGTTAATGCACCCCTTGAGCCATCTAGTCAATGCAGTACTGTCCACAGCTCCTGCCCCTGCTGGGGGGAGATCAACTAACACTGCTGAAGCCACATACCATGAGTTAATGCACCCCTTGAGCCATCTAGTCAACGCAGTACTGTCCACAGCTCCTGCCCCTGCTGGGGGGAGATCAACTAACACTGCTGAAGCCACATACCATGAGTTAATGCACCCCTTGAGCCATCTAGTCAATGCAGCACTGTCCACAGCTCCTGCCCCTGCTGGGGGGGGATCAACTAACACTGCTGAAGCCACATACCATGAGTTAATGCACCCCTTGAGCCATCTAGTCAATGCAGCACTGTCCACAGCTCCTGCCCCTGCTGGGGGGAGATCAACTAACACTGCTGAAGCCACATACCATGAGTTAATGCACCCCTTGAGCCATCTAGTCAATGCAGCACTGTCCACAGCTCCTGCCCCTGCTGGGGGGGGATCAACTAACACTGCTGAAGCCACATACCATGAGTTAATGCACCCCTTGAGCCATCTAGTCAATGCAGCACTGTCCACAGCTCCTGCCCCTGCTGGGGGGGGGATCAACTAACACTGCTGAAGCCACATACCATGAGTTAATGCACCCCTTGAGCCATCTAGTCAATGCAGTATTGTCCACAGCTCCTGTCCCTGCTGGGGGGAGATCAACTAACACTGCTGAAGCCACATACCATGAGTTAATGCACCCCTTGAGCCATCTAGTCAATGCAGTACTGTCCACAGCTCCTGCCCCTGCTGGGGGGGGGATCAACTAACACTGCTGAAGCCACATACCATGAGTTAATGCACCCCTTGAGCCATCTAGTCAATGCAGCACTGTCCACAGCTCCTGCCCCTGCTGGGGGGGGGATCAACTAACACTGCTGAAGCCACATACCATGAGTTAATGCACCCCTTGAGCCATCTAGTCAATGCAGTACTGTCCACAGCTCCTGTCCCTGCTGGGGGGAGATCAACTAACACTGCTGAAGCCACATACCATGAGTTAATGCACCCCTTGAGCCATCTAGTCAATGCAGTACTGTCCACAGCTCCTGCCCCTGCTGGGGGGGGGATCAACTAACACTGCTGAAGCCACATACCATGAGTTAATGCACCCCTTGAGCCATCTAGTCAATGCAGCACTGTCCACAGCTCCTGCCCCTGCTGGGGGGAGATCAACTAACACTGCTGAAGCCACATACCATGAGTTAATGCACCCCTTGAGCCATCTAGTCAATGCAGTACTGTCCACAGCTCCTGCCCCTGCTGGGGGGAGATCAACTAACATTGCTGAAGCCACATACCATGAGTTAATGCACCCCTTGAGCCATCTAGTCAATGCAGTACTGTCCACAGCTCCTGCCCCTGCTGGGGGGGGATCAACTAACATTGCTGAAGCCACATACCATGAGTTAATGCACCCCTTGAGCCATCTAGTCAATGCAGCACTGTCCACAGCTCCTGCCCCTGCTGGGGGGAGATCAACTAACACTGCTGAAGCCACATACCATGAGTTAATGCACCCCTTGAGCCATCTAGTCAATGCAGTACTGTCCACAGCTCCTGTCCCTGCTGGGGGGAGATCAACTAACACTGCTGAAGCCACATACCATGAGTTAATGCACCCCTTGAGCCATCTAGTCAATGCAGTACTGTCCACAGCTCCTGTCCCTGCTGGGGGGAGATCAACTAACACTGCTGAAGCCACATACCATGAGTTAATGCACCCCTTGAGCCATCTAGTCAATGCAGTACTGTCCACAGCTCCTGCCCCTGCTGGGGGGAGATCAACTAACACTGCTGAAGCCACATACCATGAGTTAATGCACCCCTTGAGCCATCTAGTCAATGCAGCACTGTCCACAGCTCCTGCCCCTGCTGGGGGGAGATCAACTAACACTGCTGAAGCCACATACCATGAGTTAATGCACCCCTTGAGCCATCTAGTCAATGCAGCACTGTCCACAGCTCCTGCCCCTGCTGGGGGGGGATCAACTAACACTGCTGAAGCCACATACCATGAGTTAATGCACCCCTTGAGCCATCTAGTCAATGCAGTACTGTCCACAGCTCCTGCCCCTGCTGGGGGGGGATCAACTAACACTGCTGAAGCCACATACCATGAGTTAATGCACCCCTTGAGCCATCTAGTCAATGCAGCACTGTCCACAGCTCCTGCCCCTGCTGGGGGGAGATCAACTAACACTGCTGAAGCCACATACCATGAGTTAATGCACCCCTTGAGCCATCTAGTCAATGCAGTACTGTCCACAGCTCCTGCCCCTGCTGGGGGGGGGATCAACTAACACTGCTGAAGCCACATACCATGAGTTAATGCACCCCTTGAGCCATCTAGTCAATGCAGCACTGTCCACAGCTCCTGCCCCTGCTGGGGGGGGATCAACTAACACTGCTGAAGCCACATACCATGAGTTAATGCACCCCTTGAGCCATCTAGTCAATGCAGTACTGTCCACAGCTCCTGCCCCTGCTGGGGGGGGGGGATCAACTAACACTGCTGAAGCCACATACCATGAGTTAATGCACCCCTTGAGCCATCTAGTCAATGCAACACTGTCCACAGCTCCAGCCCCTGCTGGGGGGGGATCAACTAACACTGCTGAAGCCACATACCATGAGTTAATGCACCCCTTGAGCCATCTAGTCAATGCAGCACTGTCCACAGCTCCTGCCCCTGCTGGGGGGAGATCAACTAACACTGCTGAAGCCACATACCATGAGTTAATGCACCCCTTGAGCCATCTAGTCAATGCAGTACTGTCCACAGCTCCTGCCCCTGCTGGGGGGGGGATCAACTAACACTGCTGAAGCCACATACCATGAGTTAATGCACCCCTTGAGCCATCTAGTCAATGCAGCACTGTCCACAGCTCCTGCCCCTGCTGGGGGGGGGATCAACTAACACTGCTGAAGCCACATACCATGAGTTAATGCACCCCTTGAGCCATCTAGTCAATGCAGCACTGTCCACAGCTCCTGCCCCTGCTGGGGGGAGATCAACTAACACTGCTGAAGCCACATACCATGAGTTAATGCACCCCTTGAGCCATCTAGTCAATGCAGTACTGTCCACAGCTCCTGCCCCTGCTGGGGGGGGGATCAACTAACACTGCTGAAGCCACATACCATGAGTTAATGCACCCCTTGAGCCATCTAGTCAATGCAGTACTGTCCACAGCTCCTGCCCCTGCTGGGGGGAGATCAACTAACACTGCTGAAGCCACATACCATGAGTTAATGCACCCCTTGAGCCATCTAGTCAATGCAGTACTGTCCACAGCTCCTGTCCCTGCTGGGGGGGGATCAACTAACACTGCTGAAGCCACATACCATGAGTTAATGCACCCCTTGAGCCATCTAGTCAATGCAGTACTGTCCACAGCTCCTGCCCCTGCTGGGGGGAGATCAACTAACACTGCTGAAGCCACATACCATGAGTTAATGCACCCCTTGAGCCATCTAGTCAACGCAGTACTGTCCACAGCTCCTGCCCCTGCTGGGGGGAGATCAACTAACACTGCTGAAGCCACATACCATGAGTTAATGCACCCCTTGAGCCATCTAGTCAATGCAGCACTGTCCACAGCTCCTGCCCCTGCTGGGGGGGGATCAACTAACACTGCTGAAGCCACATACCATGAGTTAATGCACCCCTTGAGCCATCTAGTCAATGCAGCACTGTCCACAGCTCCTGCCCCTGCTGGGGGGAGATCAACTAACACTGCTGAAGCCACATACCATGAGTTAATGCACCCCTTGAGCCATCTAGTCAATGCAGCACTGTCCACAGCTCCTGCCCCTGCTGGGGGGGGATCAACTAACACTGCTGAAGCCACATACCATGAGTTAATGCACCCCTTGAGCCATCTAGTCAATGCAGCACTGTCCACAGCTCCTGCCCCTGCTGGGGGGGGGGATCAACTAACACTGCTGAAGCCACATACCATGAGTTAATGCACCCCTTGAGCCATCTAGTCAATGCAGTATTGTCCACAGCTCCTGTCCCTGCTGGGGGGAGATCAACTAACACTGCTGAAGCCACATACCATGAGTTAATGCACCCCTTGAGCCATCTAGTCAATGCAGTACTGTCCACAGCTCCTGCCCCTGCTGGGGGGGGGATCAACTAACACTGCTGAAGCCACATACCATGAGTTAATGCACCCCTTGAGCCATCTAGTCAATGCAGCACTGTCCACAGCTCCTGCCCCTGCTGGGGGGGGGATCAACTAACACTGCTGAAGCCACATACCATGAGTTAATGCACCCCTTGAGCCATCTAGTCAATGCAGTACTGTCCACAGCTCCTGTCCCTGCTGGGGGGAGATCAACTAACACTGCTGAAGCCACATACCATGAGTTAATGCACCCCTTGAGCCATCTAGTCAATGCAGTACTGTCCACAGCTCCTGCCCCTGCTGGGGGGGGGATCAACTAACACTGCTGAAGCCACATACCATGAGTTAATGCACCCCTTGAGCCATCTAGTCAATGCAGCACTGTCCACAGCTCCTGCCCCTGCTGGGGGGAGATCAACTAACACTGCTGAAGCCACATACCATGAGTTAATGCACCCCTTGAGCCATCTAGTCAATGCAGTACTGTCCACAGCTCCTGCCCCTGCTGGGGGGAGATCAACTAACATTGCTGAAGCCACATACCATGAGTTAATGCACCCCTTGAGCCATCTAGTCAATGCAGTACTGTCCACAGCTCCTGCCCCTGCTGGGGGGGGGATCAACTAACATTGCTGAAGCCACATACCATGAGTTAATGCACCCCTTGAGCCATCTAGTCAATGCAGCACTGTCCACAGCTCCTGCCCCTGCTGGGGGGAGATCAACTAACACTGCTGAAGCCACATACCATGAGTTAATGCACCCCTTGAGCCATCTAGTCAATGCAGTACTGTCCACAGCTCCTGTCCCTGCTGGGGGGAGATCAACTAACACTGCTGAAGCCACATACCATGAGTTAATGCACCCCTTGAGCCATCTAGTCAATGCAGTACTGTCCACAGCTCCTGTCCCTGCTGGGGGGAGATCAACTAACACTGCTGAAGCCACATACCATGAGTTAATGCACCCCTTGAGCCATCTAGTCAATGCAGTACTGTCCACAGCTCCTGCCCCTGCTGGGGGGAGATCAACTAACACTGCTGAAGCCACATACCATGAGTTAATGCACCCCTTGAGCCATCTAGTCAATGCAGCACTGTCCACAGCTCCTGCCCCTGCTGGGGGGGGATCAACTAACACTGCTGAAGCCACATACCATGAGTTAATGCACCCCTTGAGCCATCTAGTCAATGCAGTACTGTCCACAGCTCCTGCCCCTGCTGGGGGGGGATCAACTAACACTGCTGAAGCCACATACCATGAGTTAATGCACCCCTTGAGCCATCTAGTCAATGCAGCACTGTCCACAGCTCCTGCCCCTGCTGGGGGGAGATCAACTAACACTGCTGAAGCCACATACCATGAGTTAATGCACCCCTTGAGCCATCTAGTCAATGCAGTACTGTCCACAGCTCCTGCCCCTGCTGGGGGGGGGATCAACTAACACTGCTGAAGCCACATACCATGAGTTAATGCACCCCTTGAGCCATCTAGTCAATGCAGCACTGTCCACAGCTCCTGCCCCTGCTGGGGGGGGATCAACTAACACTGCTGAAGCCACATACCATGAGTTAATGCACCCCTTGAGCCATCTAGTCAATGCAGTACTGTCCACAGCTCCTGCCCCTGCTGGGGGGGGGATCAACTAACACTGCTGAAGCCACATACCATGAGTTAATGCACCCCTTGAGCCATCTAGTCAATGCAGCACTGTCCACAGCTCCAGCCCCTGCTGGGGGGGGATCAACTAACACTGCTGAAGCCACATACCATGAGTTAATGCACCCCTTGAGCCATCTAGTCAATGCAGCACTGTCCACAGCTCCTGCCCCTGCTGGGGGGGGGATCAACTAACACTGCTGAAGCCACATACCATGAGTTAATGCACCCCTTGAGCCATCTAGTCAATGCAGTACTGTCCACAGCTCCTGTCCCTGCTGGGGGGAGATCAACTAACACTGCTGAAGCCACATACCATGAGTTAATGCACCCCTTGAGCCATCTAGTCAATGCAGTACTGTCCACAGCTCCTGCCCCTGCTGGGGGGGGGATCAACTAACACTGCTGAAGCCACATACCATGAGTTAATGCACCCCTTGAGCCATCTAGTCAATGCAGCACTGTCCACAGCTCCTGCCCCTGCTGGGGGGAGATCAACTAACACTGCTGAAGCCACATACCATGAGTTAATGCACCCCTTGAGCCATCTAGTCAATGCAGTACTGTCCACAGCTCCTGCCCCTGCTGGGGGGAGATCAACTAACATTGCTGAAGCCACATACCATGAGTTAATGCACCCCTTGAGCCATCTAGTCAATGCAGTACTGTCCACAGCTCCTGCCCCTGCTGGGGGGAGATCAACTAACACTGTTGAAGCCACATACCATGAGTTAATGCACCCCTTGAGCCATCTAGTCAACGCAGTACTGTCCACAGCTCCTGCCCCTGCTGGGGGGAGATCAACTAACACTGCTGAAGCCACATACCATGAGTTAATGCACCCCTTGAGCCATCTAGTCAATGCAGCACTGTCCACAGCTCCTGCCCCTGCTGGGGGGGGATCAACTAACACTGCTGAAGCCACATACCATGAGTTAATGCACCCCTTGAGCCATATAGTCAACGCAGTACTGTCCAAAGCTCCTGCCCCTGCTGGGGGGAGATCAACTAACACTGCTGAAGCCACATACCATGAGTTAATGCACCCCTTGAGCCATCTAGTCAATGCAGTACTGTCCACAGCTCCTGCCCCTGCTGGGGGGAGATCAACTAACACTGCTGAAGCCACATACCATGAGTTAATGCACCCCTTGAGCCATCTAGTCAATGCAGTACTGTCCACAGCTCCTGCCCCTGCTGGGGGGGGGATCAACTAACACTGCTGAAGCCACATACCATGAGTTAATGCACCCCTTGAGCCATCTAGTCAATGCAGTACTGTCCACAGCTCCTGCCCCTGCTGGGGGGAGATCAACTAACACTGCTGAAGCCACATACCATGAGTTAATGCACCCCTTGAGCCATCTAGTCAATGCAGTACTGTCCACAGCTCCTGCCCCTGCTGGGGGGGGGATCAACTAACACTGCTGAAGCCACATACCATGAGTTAATGCACCCCTTGAGCCATCTAGTCAATGCAGTACTGTCCACAGCTCCTGCCCCTGCTGGGGGGAGATCAAATAACACTGCTGAAGCCACATACCATGAGTTAATGCACCCCTTGAGCCATCTTGTCAACGCAGTACTGTCCACAGCTCCTGCCCCTGCTGGGGGGAGATCAACTAACACTGCTGAAGCCACATACCATGAGTTAATGCACCCCTTGAGCCATCTAGTCAATGCAGCACTGTCCACAGCTCCTGCCCCTGCTGGGGGGGGATCAACTAACACTGCTGAAGCCACATACCATGAGTTAATGCACCCCTTGAGCCATATAGTCAACGCAGTACTGTCCAAAGCTCCTGCCCCTGCTGGGGGGAGATCAACTAACACTGCTGAAGCCACATACCATGAGTTAATGCACCCCTTGAGCCATCTAGTCAATGCAGTACTGTCCACAGCTCCTGCCCCTGCTGGGGGGAGATCAACTAACACTGCTGAAGCCACATACCATGAGTTAATGCACCCCTTGAGCCATCTAGTCAATGCAGTACTGTCCACAGCTCCTGTCCCTGCTGGGGGGAGATCAACTAACACTGCTGAAGCCACATACCATGAGTTAATGCACCCCTTGAGCCATCTAGTCAACGCAGTACTGTCCACAGCTCCTGCCCCTGCTGGGGGGAGATCAACTAACACTGCTGAAGCCACATACCATGAGTTAATGCACCCCTTGAGCCATCTAGTCAATGCAGCACTGTCCACAGCTCCTGCCCCTGCTGGGGGGGGATCAACTAACACTGCTGAAGCCACATACCATGAGTTAATGCACCCCTTGAGCCATATAGTCAACGCAGTACTGTCCAAAGCTCCTGCCCCTGCTGGGGGGAGATCAACTAACACTGCTGAAGCCACATACCATGAGTTAATGCACCCCTTGAGCCATCTAGTCAATGCAGTACTGTCCACAGCTCCTGCCCCTGCTGGGGGGAGATCAACTAACACTGCTGAAGCCACATACCATGAGTTAATGCACCCCTTGAGCCATCTAGTCAATGCAGTACTGTCCACAGCTCCTGTCCCTGCTGGGGGGAGATCAACTAACACTGCTGAAGCCACATACCATGAGTTAATGCACCCCTTGAGCCATCTAGTCAATGCAGTACTGTCCACAGCTCCTGCCCCTGCTGGGGGGGGGATCAACTAACACTGCTGAAGCCACATACCATGAGTTAATGCACCCCTTGAGCCATCTAGTCAATGCAGTACTGTCCACAGCTCCTGCCCCTGCTGGGGGGAGATCAACTAACACTGCTGAAGCCACATACCATGAGTTAATGCACCCCTTGAGCCATCTAGTCAATGCAGTACTGTCCACAGCTCCTGCCCCTGCTGGGGGGAGATCAACTAACACTGCTGAAGCCACATACCATGAGTTAATGCACCCCTTGAGCCATCTAGTCAATGCAGTACTGTCCACAGCTCCTGCCCCTGCTGGGGGGAGATCAACTAACACTGCTGAAGCCACATACCATGAGTTAATGCACCCCTTGAGCCATCTAGTCAATGCAGTACTGTCCACAGCTCCTGTCCCTGCTGGGGGGAGATCAACTAACACTGCTGAAGCCACATACCATGAGTTAATGCACCCCTTGAGCCATCTAGTCAATGCAGTACTGTCCACAGCTCCTGTCCCTGCTGGGGGGAGATCAACTAACACTGCTGAAGCCACATACCATGAGTTAATGCACCCCTTGAGCCATCTAGTCAATGCAGTACTGTCCACAGCTCCTGTCCCTGCTGGGGGGAGATCAACTAACACTGCTGAAGCCACATACCATGAGTTAATGCACCCCTTGAGCCATCTAGTCAATGCAGTACTGTCCACAGCTCCTGCCCCTGCTGGGGGGAGATCAACTAACACTGCTGAAGCCACATACCATGAGTTAATGCACCCCTTGAGCCATCTAGTCAATGCAGCACTGTCCACAGCTCCTGCCCCTGCTGGGGGGAGATCAACTAACACTGCTGAAGCCACATACCATGAGTTAATGCACCCCTTGAGCCATCTAGTCAATGCAGCACTGTCCACAGCTCCTGCCCCTGCTGGGGGGGGATCAACTAACACTGCTGAAGCCACATACCATGAGTTAATGCACCCCTTGAGCCATCTAGTCAATGCAGCACTGTCCACAGCTCCTGCCCCTGCTGGGGGGGGGATCAACTAACACTGCTGAAGCCACATACCATGAGTTAATGCACCCCTTGAGCCATCTAGTCAATGCAGTACTGTCCACAGCTCCTGTCCCTGCTGGGGGGAGATCAACTAACACTGCTGAAGCCACATACCATGAGTTAATGCACCCCTTGAGCCATCTAGTCAATGCAGTACTGTCCACAGCTCCTGCCCCTGCTGGGGGGGGGATCAACTAACACTGCTGAAGCCACATACCATGAGTTAATGCACCCCTTGAGCCATCTAGTCAATGCAGCACTGTCCACAGCTCCTGCCCCTGCTGGGGGGAGATCAACTAACACTGCTGAAGCCACATACCATGAGTTAATGCACCCCTTGAGCCATCTAGTCAATGCAGTACTGTCCACAGCTCCTGCCCCTGCTGGGGGGAGATCAACTAACATTGCTGAAGCCACATACCATGAGTTAATGCACCCCTTGAGCCATCTAGTCAATGCAGTACTGTCCACAGCTCCTGCCCCTGCTGGGGGGAGATCAACTAACACTGTTGAAGCCACATACCATGAGTTAATGCACCCCTTGAGCCATCTAGTCAACGCAGTACTGTCCACAGCTCCTGCCCCTGCTGGGGGGAGATCAACTAACACTGCTGAAGCCACATACCATGAGTTAATGCACCCCTTGAGCCATCTAGTCAATGCAGCACTGTCCACAGCTCCTGCCCCTGCTGGGGGGGGATCAACTAACACTGCTGAAGCCACATACCATGAGTTAATGCACCCCTTGAGCCATATAGTCAACGCAGTACTGTCCAAAGCTCCTGCCCCTGCTGGGGGGAGATCAACTAACACTGCTGAAGCCACATACCATGAGTTAATGCACCCCTTGAGCCATCTAGTCAATGCAGTACTGTCCACAGCTCCTGCCCCTGCTGGGGGGAGATCAACTAACACTGCTGAAGCCACATACCATGAGTTAATGCACCCCTTGAGCCATCTAGTCAATGCAGTACTGTCCACAGCTCCTGCCCCTGCTGGGGGGGGGATCAACTAACACTGCTGAAGCCACATACCATGAGTTAATGCACCCCTTGAGCCATCTAGTCAATGCAGTACTGTCCACAGCTCCTGCCCCTGCTGGGGGGAGATCAACTAACACTGCTGAAGCCACATACCATGAGTTAATGCACCCCTTGAGCCATCTAGTCAATGCAGTACTGTCCACAGCTCCTGCCCCTGCTGGGGGGGGGATCAACTAACACTGCTGAAGCCACATACCATGAGTTAATGCACCCCTTGAGCCATCTAGTCAATGCAGTACTGTCCACAGCTCCTGCCCCTGCTGGGGGGAGATCAAATAACACTGCTGAAGCCACATACCATGAGTTAATGCACCCCTTGAGCCATCTTGTCAACGCAGTACTGTCCACAGCTCCTGCCCCTGCTGGGGGGAGATCAACTAACACTGCTGAAGCCACATACCATGAGTTAATGCACCCCTTGAGCCATCTAGTCAATGCAGCACTGTCCACAGCTCCTGCCCCTGCTGGGGGGGGATCAACTAACACTGCTGAAGCCACATACCATGAGTTAATGCACCCCTTGAGCCATATAGTCAACGCAGTACTGTCCAAAGCTCCTGCCCCTGCTGGGGGGAGATCAACTAACACTGCTGAAGCCACATACCATGAGTTAATGCACCCCTTGAGCCATCTAGTCAATGCAGTACTGTCCACAGCTCCTGCCCCTGCTGGGGGGAGATCAACTAACACTGCTGAAGCCACATACCATGAGTTAATGCACCCCTTGAGCCATCTAGTCAATGCAGTACTGTCCACAGCTCCTGTCCCTGCTGGGGGGAGATCAACTAACACTGCTGAAGCCACATACCATGAGTTAATGCACCCCTTGAGCCATCTAGTCAACGCAGTACTGTCCACAGCTCCTGCCCCTGCTGGGGGGAGATCAACTAACACTGCTGAAGCCACATACCATGAGTTAATGCACCCCTTGAGCCATCTAGTCAATGCAGCACTGTCCACAGCTCCTGCCCCTGCTGGGGGGGGATCAACTAACACTGCTGAAGCCACATACCATGAGTTAATGCACCCCTTGAGCCATATAGTCAACGCAGTACTGTCCAAAGCTCCTGCCCCTGCTGGGGGGAGATCAACTAACACTGCTGAAGCCACATACCATGAGTTAATGCACCCCTTGAGCCATCTAGTCAATGCAGTACTGTCCACAGCTCCTGCCCCTGCTGGGGGGAGATCAACTAACACTGCTGAAGCCACATACCATGAGTTAATGCACCCCTTGAGCCATCTAGTCAATGCAGTACTGTCCACAGCTCCTGTCCCTGCTGGGGGGAGATCAACTAACACTGCTGAAGCCACATACCATGAGTTAATGCACCCCTTGAGCCATCTAGTCAATGCAGTACTGTCCACAGCTCCTGCCCCTGCTGGGGGGGGGATCAACTAACACTGCTGAAGCCACATACCATGAGTTAATGCACCCCTTGAGCCATCTAGTCAATGCAGTACTGTCCACAGCTCCTGCCCCTGCTGGGGGGAGATCAACTAACACTGCTGAAGCCACATACCATGAGTTAATGCACCCCTTGAGCCATCTAGTCAATGCAGTACTGTCCACAGCTCCTGCCCCTGCTGGGGGGAGATCAACTAACACTGCTGAAGCCACATACCATGAGTTAATGCACCCCTTGAGCCATCTAGTCAATGCAGTACTGTCCACAGCTCCTGCCCCTGCTGGGGGGAGATCAACTAACACTGCTGAAGCCACATACCATGAGTTAATGCACCCCTTGAGCCATCTAGTCAATGCAGTACTGTCCACAGCTCCTGTCCCTGCTGGGGGGAGATCAACTAACACTGCTGAAGCCACATACCATGAGTTAATGCACCCCTTGAGCCATCTAGTCAATGCAGTACTGTCCACAGCTCCTGTCCCTGCTGGGGGGAGATCAACTAACACTGCTGAAGCCACATACCATGAGTTAATGCACCCCTTGAGCCATCTAGTCAACGCAGTACTGTCCACAGCTCCTGCCCCTGCTGGGGGGAGATCAACTAACACTGCTGAAGCCACATACCATGAGTTAATGCACCCCTTGAGCCATCTAGTCAATGCAGCACTGTCCACAGCTCCTGCCCCTGCTGGGGGGGGATCAACTAACACTGCTGAAGCCACATACCATGAGTTAATGCACCCCTTGAGCCATCTAGTCAATGCAGCACTGTCCACAGCTCCTGCCCCTGCTGGGGGGAGATCAACTAACACTGCTGAAGCCACATACCATGAGTTAATGCACCCCTTGAGCCATCTAGTCAATGCAGTACTGTCCACAGCTCCTGCCCCTGCTGGGGGGGGGATCAACTAACACTGCTGAAGCCACATACCATGAGTTAATGCACCCCTTGAGCCATCTAGTCAATGCAGCACTGTCCACAGCTCCTGCCCCTGCTGGGGGGGGGATCAACTAACACTGCTGAAGCCACATACCATGAGTTAATGCACCCCTTGAGCCATCTAGTCAATGCAGCACTGTCCACAGCTCCTGCCCCTGCTGGGGGGAGATCAACTAACACTGCTGAAGCCACATACCATGAGTTAATGCACCCCTTGAGCCATCTAGTCAATGCAGTACTGTCCACAGCTCCTGCCCCTGCTGGGGGGGGGATCAACTAACACTGCTGAAGCCACATACCATGAGTTAATGCACCCCTTGAGCCATCTAGTCAATGCAGTACTGTCCACAGCTCCTGCCCCTGCTGGGGGGAGATCAACTAACACTGCTGAAGCCACATACCATGAGTTAATGCACCCCTTGAGCCATCTAGTCAATGCAGTACTGTCCACAGCTCCTGTCCCTGCTGGGGGGGGATCAACTAACACTGCTGAAGCCACATACCATGAGTTAATGCACCCCTTGAGCCATCTAGTCAATGCAGTACTGTCCACAGCTCCTGCCCCTGCTGGGGGGAGATCAACTAACACTGCTGAAGCCACATACCATGAGTTAATGCACCCCTTGAGCCATCTAGTCAACGCAGTACTGTCCACAGCTCCTGCCCCTGCTGGGGGGAGATCAACTAACACTGCTGAAGCCACATACCATGAGTTAATGCACCCCTTGAGCCATCTAGTCAATGCAGCACTGTCCACAGCTCCTGCCCCTGCTGGGGGGGGATCAACTAACACTGCTGAAGCCACATACCATGAGTTAATGCACCCCTTGAGCCATCTAGTCAATGCAGCACTGTCCACAGCTCCTGCCCCTGCTGGGGGGAGATCAACTAACACTGCTGAAGCCACATACCATGAGTTAATGCACCCCTTGAGCCATCTAGTCAATGCAGCACTGTCCACAGCTCCTGCCCCTGCTGGGGGGGGATCAACTAACACTGCTGAAGCCACATACCATGAGTTAATGCACCCCTTGAGCCATCTAGTCAATGCAGCACTGTCCACAGCTCCTGCCCCTGCTGGGGGGGGGATCAACTAACACTGCTGAAGCCACATACCATGAGTTAATGCACCCCTTGAGCCATCTAGTCAATGCAGTATTGTCCACAGCTCCTGTCCCTGCTGGGGGGAGATCAACTAACACTGCTGAAGCCACATACCATGAGTTAATGCACCCCTTGAGCCATCTAGTCAATGCAGTACTGTCCACAGCTCCTGCCCCTGCTGGGGGGGGGGATCAACTAACACTGCTGAAGCCACATACCATGAGTTAATGCACCCCTTGAGCCATCTAGTCAATGCAGCACTGTCCACAGCTCCTGCCCCTGCTGGGGGGGGGATCAACTAACACTGCTGAAGCCACATACCATGAGTTAATGCACCCCTTGAGCCATCTAGTCAATGCAGTACTGTCCACAGCTCCTGTCCCTGCTGGGGGGAGATCAACTAACACTGCTGAAGCCACATACCATGAGTTAATGCACCCCTTGAGCCATCTAGTCAATGCAGTACTGTCCACAGCTCCTGCCCCTGCTGGGGGGGGGATCAACTAACACTGCTGAAGCCACATACCATGAGTTAATGCACCCCTTGAGCCATCTAGTCAATGCAGCACTGTCCACAGCTCCTGCCCCTGCTGGGGGGAGATCAACTAACACTGCTGAAGCCACATACCATGAGTTAATGCACCCCTTGAGCCATCTAGTCAATGCAGTACTGTCCACAGCTCCTGCCCCTGCTGGGGGGAGATCAACTAACATTGCTGAAGCCACATACCATGAGTTAATGCACCCCTTGAGCCATCTAGTCAATGCAGTACTGTCCACAGCTCCTGCCCCTGCTGGGGGGGGGATCAACTAACATTGCTGAAGCCACATACCATGAGTTAATGCACCCCTTGAGCCATCTAGTCAATGCAGCACTGTCCACAGCTCCTGCCCCTGCTGGGGGGAGATCAACTAACACTGCTGAAGCCACATACCATGAGTTAATGCACCCCTTGAGCCATCTAGTCAATGCAGTACTGTCCACAGCTCCTGTCCCTGCTGGGGGGAGATCAACTAACACTGCTGAAGCCACATACCATGAGTTAATGCACCCCTTGAGCCATCTAGTCAATGCAGTACTGTCCACAGCTCCTGTCCCTGCTGGGGGGAGATCAACTAACACTGCTGAAGCCACATACCATGAGTTAATGCACCCCTTGAGCCATCTAGTCAATGCAGTACTGTCCACAGCTCCTGCCCCTGCTGGGGGGAGATCAACTAACACTGCTGAAGCCACATACCATGAGTTAATGCACCCCTTGAGCCATCTAGTCAATGCAGCACTGTCCACAGCTCCTGCCCCTGCTGGGGGGAGATCAACTAACACTGCTGAAGCCACATACCATGAGTTAATGCACCCCTTGAGCCATCTAGTCAATGCAGCACTGTCCACAGCTCCTGCCCCTGCTGGGGGGGGATCAACTAACACTGCTGAAGCCACATACCATGAGTTAATGCACCCCTTGAGCCATCTAGTCAATGCAGTACTGTCCACAGCTCCTGCCCCTGCTGGGGGGGGATCAACTAACACTGCTGAAGCCACATACCATGAGTTAATGCACCCCTTGAGCCATCTAGTCAATGCAGCACTGTCCACAGCTCCTGCCCCTGCTGGGGGGAGATCAACTAACACTGCTGAAGCCACATACCATGAGTTAATGCACCCCTTGAGCCATCTAGTCAATGCAGTACTGTCCACAGCTCCTGCCCCTGCTGGGGGGGGGATCAACTAACACTGCTGAAGCCACATACCATGAGTTAATGCACCCCTTGAGCCATCTAGTCAATGCAGCACTGTCCACAGCTCCTGCCCCTGCTGGGGGGGGATCAACTAACACTGCTGAAGCCACATACCATGAGTTAATGCACCCCTTGAGCCATCTAGTCAATGCAGTACTGTCCACAGCTCCTGCCCCTGCTGGGGGGGGGATCAACTAACACTGCTGAAGCCACATACCATGAGTTAATGCACCCCTTGAGCCATCTAGTCAATGCAGCACTGTCCACAGCTCCAGCCCCTGCTGGGGGGGGATCAACTAACACTGCTGAAGCCACATACCATGAGTTAATGCACCCCTTGAGCCATCTAGTCAATGCAGCACTGTCCACAGCTCCTGCCCCTGCTGGGGGGGGGATCAACTAACACTGCTGAAGCCACATACCATGAGTTAATGCACCCCTTGAGCCATCTAGTCAATGCAGTACTGTCCACAGCTCCTGTCCCTGCTGGGGGGAGATCAACTAACACTGCTGAAGCCACATACCATGAGTTAATGCACCCCTTGAGCCATCTAGTCAATGCAGTACTGTCCACAGCTCCTGCCCCTGCTGGGGGGGGGATCAACTAACACTGCTGAAGCCACATACCATGAGTTAATGCACCCCTTGAGCCATCTAGTCAATGCAGCACTGTCCACAGCTCCTGCCCCTGCTGGGGGGAGATCAACTAACACTGCTGAAGCCACATACCATGAGTTAATGCACCCCTTGAGCCATCTAGTCAATGCAGTACTGTCCACAGCTCCTGCCCCTGCTGGGGGGAGATCAACTAACATTGCTGAAGCCACATACCATGAGTTAATGCACCCCTTGAGCCATCTAGTCAATGCAGTACTGTCCACAGCTCCTGCCCCTGCTGGGGGGAGATCAACTAACACTGTTGAAGCCACATACCATGAGTTAATGCACCCCTTGAGCCATCTAGTCAACGCAGTACTGTCCACAGCTCCTGCCCCTGCTGGGGGGAGATCAACTAACACTGCTGAAGCCACATACCATGAGTTAATGCACCCCTTGAGCCATCTAGTCAATGCAGCACTGTCCACAGCTCCTGCCCCTGCTGGGGGGGGATCAACTAACACTGCTGAAGCCACATACCATGAGTTAATGCACCCCTTGAGCCATATAGTCAACGCAGTACTGTCCAAAGCTCCTGCCCCTGCTGGGGGGAGATCAACTAACACTGCTGAAGCCACATACCATGAGTTAATGCACCCCTTGAGCCATCTAGTCAATGCAGTACTGTCCACAGCTCCTGCCCCTGCTGGGGGGGGGGATCAACTTACACTGCTGAAGCCACATACCATGAGTTAATGCACCCCTTGAGCCATCTAGTCAACGCAGTACTGTCCACAGCTCCTGCCCCTGCTGGGGGGAGATCAACTAACACTGCTGAAGCCACATACCATGAGTTAATGCACCCCTTGAGCCATCTAGTCAATGCAGTACTGTCCACAGCTCCTGCCCCTGCTGGGGGGAGATCAACTAACACTGCTGAAGCCACATACCATGAGTTAATGCACCCCTTGAGCCATCTAGTCAATGCAGTACTGTCCACAGCTCCTGCCCCTGCTGGGGGGGGCATCAACTAACACTGCTGAAGCCACATACCATGAGTTAATGCACCCCTTGAGCCATCTAGTCAATGCAGTACTGTCCACAGCTCCTGCCCCTGCTGGGGGGAGATCAACTAACACTGCTGAAGCCACATACCATGAGTTAATGCACCCCTTGAGCCATCTTGTCAACGCAGTACTGTCCACAGCTCCTGCCCCTGCTGGGGGGAGATCAACTAACACTGCTGAAGCCACATACCATGAGTTAATGCACCCCTTGAGCCATCTAGTCAATGCAGCACTGTCCACAGCTCCTGCCCCTGCTGGGGGGGGATCAACTAACACTGCTGAAGCCACATACCATGAGTTAATGCACCCCTTGAGCCATATAGTCAACGCAGTACTGTCCAAAGCTCCTGCCCCTGCTGGGGGGAGATCAACTAACACTGCTGAAGCCACATACCATGAGTTAATGCACCCCTTGAGCCATCTAGTCAATGCAGTACTGTCCACAGCTCCTGCCCCTGCTGGGGGGAGATCAACTAACACTGCTGAAGCCACATACCATGAGTTAATGCACCCCTTGAGCCATCTAGTCAATGCAGTACTGTCCACAGCTCCTGTCCCTGCTGGGGGGAGATCAACTAACACTGCTGAAGCCACATACCATGAGTTAATGCACCCCTTGAGCCATCTAGTCAACGCAGTACTGTCCACAGCTCCTGCCCCTGCTGGGGGGAGATCAACTAACACTGCTGAAGCCACATACCATGAGTTAATGCACCCCTTGAGCCATCTAGTCAATGCAGCACTGTCCACAGCTCCTGCCCCTGCTGGGGGGGGATCAACTAACACTGCTGAAGCCACATACCATGAGTTAATGCACCCCTTGAGCCATATAGTCAACGCAGTACTGTCCAAAGCTCCTGCCCCTGCTGGGGGGAGATCAACTAACACTGCTGAAGCCACATACCATGAGTTAATGCACCCCTTGAGCCATCTAGTCAATGCAGTACTGTCCACAGCTCCTGCCCCTGCTGGGGGGAGATCAACTAACACTGCTGAAGCCACATACCATGAGTTAATGCACCCCTTGAGCCATCTAGTCAATGCAGTACTGTCCACAGCTCCTGTCCCTGCTGGGGGGAGATCAACTAACACTGCTGAAGCCACATACCATGAGTTAATGCACCCCTTGAGCCATCTAGTCAATGCAGTACTGTCCACAGCTCCTGCCCCTGCTGGGGGGGGGATCAACTAACACTGCTGAAGCCACATACCATGAGTTAATGCACCCCTTGAGCCATCTAGTCAATGCAGTACTGTCCACAGCTCCTGCCCCTGCTGGGGGGAGATCAACTAACACTGCTGAAGCCACATACCATGAGTTAATGCACCCCTTGAGCCATCTAGTCAATGCAGTACTGTCCACAGCTCCTGCCCCTGCTGGGGGGAGATCAACTAACACTGCTGAAGCCACATACCATGAGTTAATGCACCCCTTGAGCCATCTAGTCAATGCAGTACTGTCCACAGCTCCTGCCCCTGCTGGGGGGAGATCAACTAACACTGCTGAAGCCACATACCATGAGTTAATGCACCCCTTGAGCCATCTAGTCAATGCAGTACTGTCCACAGCTCCTGTCCCTGCTGGGGGGAGATCAACTAACACTGCTGAAGCCACATACCATGAGTTAATGCACCCCTTGAGCCATCTAGTCAATGCAGTACTGTCCACAGCTCCTGCCCCTGCTGGGGGGGGGATCAACTTACACTGCTGAAGCCACATACCATGAGTTAATGCACCCCTTGAGCCATCTAGTCAACGCAGTACTGTCCACAGCTCCTGCCCCTGCTGGGGGGAGATCAACTAACACTGCTGAAGCCACATACCATGAGTTAATGCACCCCTTGAGCCATCTAGTCAATGCAGCACTGTCCACAGCTCCTGCCCCTGCTGGGGGGAGATCAACTAACACTGCTGAAGCCACATACCATGAGTTAATGCACCCCTTGAGCCATCTAGTCAACGCAGTACTGTCCACAGCTCCTGTCCCTGCTGGGGGGAGATCAACTAACACTGCTGAAGCCACATACCATGAGTTAATGCACCCCTTGAGCCATCTAGTCAATGCAGTACTGACCACAGCTTCTGCCCCTGCTGGGGGGAGATCAACTAACATTGCTGAAGCCACATACCATGAGTTAATGCACCCCTTGAGCCATCTAGTCAATGCAGTACTGTCCACAGCTCCTGTCCCTGCTGGGGGGAGATCAACTAACACTGCTGAAGCCACATACCATGAGTTAATGCACCCCTTGAGCCATCTAGTCAATGCAGTACTGTCCACAGCTCCTGCCCCTGCTGGGGGGAGATCAACTAACACTGCTGAAGCCACATACCATGAGTTAATGCACCCCTTGAGCCATCTAGTCAATGCAGTACTGTCCACAGCTCCTGTCCCTGCTGGGGGGAGATCAACTAACACTGCTGAAGCCACATACCATGAGTTAATGCACCCCTTGAGCCATCTAGTCAATGCAGCACTGTCCACAGCTCCTGCCCCTGCTGGGGGGGGGGGATCAACTAACACTGCTGAAGCCACATACCATGAGTTAATGCACCCCTTGAGCCATCTAGTCAATGCAGTACTGTCCACAGCTCCTGCCCCTGCTGGGGGGAGATCAACTAACACTGCTGAAGCCACATACCATGAGTTAATGCACCCCTTGAGCCATCTAGTCAATGCAGCACTGTCCACAGCTCCTGCCCCTGCTGGGGGGGGGATCAACTAACACTGCTGAAGCCACATACCATGAGTTAATGCACCCCTTGAGCCATCTAGTCAATGCAGCACTGTCCACAGCTCCTGCCCCTGCTGGGGGGAGATCAACTAACACTGCTGAAGCCACATACCATGAGTTAATGCACCCCTTGAGCCATCTAGTCAATGCAGTACTGTCCACAGCTCCTGCCCCTGCTGGGGGGGGGATCAACTAACACTGCTGAAGCCACATACCATGAGTTAATGCACCCCTTGAGCCATCTAGTCAATGCAGTACTGTCCACAGCTCCTGCCCCTGCTGGGGGGAGATCAACTAACACTGCTGAAGCCACATACCATGAGTTAATGCACCCTTGAGCCATCTAGTCAATGCAGTACTGTCCACAGCTCCTGTCCCTGCTGGGGGGGGATCAACTAACACTGCTGAAGCCACATACCATGAGTTAATGCACCCCTTGAGCCATCTAGTCAATGCAGTACTGTCCACAGCTCCTGCCCCTGCTGGGGGGAGATCAACTAACACTGCTGAAGCCACATACCATGAGTTAATGCACCCCTTGAGCCATCTAGTCAACGCAGTACTGTCCACAGCTCCTGCCCCTGCTGGGGGGAGATCAACTAACACTGCTGAAGCCACATACCATGAGTTAATGCACCCCTTGAGCCATCTAGTCAACGCAGTACTGTCCACAGCTCCTGCCCCTGCTGGGGGGAGATCAACTAACACTGCTGAAGCCACATACCATGAGTTAATGCACCCCTTGAGCCATCTAGTCAATGCAGCACTGTCCACAGCTCCTGCCCCTGCTGGGGGGAGATCAACTAACACTGCTGAAGCCACATACCATGAGTTAATGCACCCCTTGAGCCATCTAGTCAATGCAGTACTGTCCACAGCTCCTGTCCCTGCTGGGGGGAGATCAACTAACACTGCTGAAGCCACATACCATGAGTTAATGCACCCCTTGAGCCATCTAGTCAATGCAGTACTGTCCACAGCTCCTGCCCCTGCTGGGGGGAGATCAACTAACATTGCTGAAGCCACATACCATGAGTTAATGCACCCCTTGAGCCATCTAGTCAATGCAGTACTGTCCACAGCTCCTGCCCCTGCTGGGGGGAGATCAACTAACACTGCTGAAGCCACATACCATAAGTTAATGCACCCCTTGAGCCATCTAGTCAACGCAGTACTGTCCACAGCTCCTGCCCCTGCTGGGGGGAGATCAACTAACACTGCTGAAGCCACATACCATGAGTTAATGCACCCCTTGAGCCATCTAGTCAATGCAGTACTGTCCACAGCTCCTGTCCCTGCTGGGGGGGGATCAACTAACACTGCTGAAGCCACATACCATGAGTTAATGCACCCCTTGAGCCATCTAGTCAATGCAGTACTGTCCACAGCTCCTGCCCCTGCTGGGGGGAGATCAACTAACACTGCTGAAGCCACATACCATGAGTTAATGCACCCCTTGAGCCATCTAGTCAACGCAGTACTGTCCACAGCTCCTGCCCCTGCTGGGGGGAGATCAACTAACACTGCTGAAGCCACATACCATGAGTTAATGCACCCCTTGAGCCATCTAGTCAACGCAGTACTGTCCACAGCTCCTGCCCCTGCTGGGGGGAGATCAACTAACACTGCTGAAGCCACATACCATGAGTTAATGCACCCCTTGAGCCATCTAGTCAATGCAGCACTGTCCACAGCTCCTGCCCCTGCTGGGGGGGGATCAACTAACACTGCTGAAGCCACATACCATGAGTTAATGCACCCCTTGAGCCATCTAGTCAATGCAGCACTGTCCACAGCTCCTGCCCCTGCTGGGGGGAGATCAACTAACACTGCTGAAGCCACATACCATGAGTTAATGCACCCCTTGAGCCATCTAGTCAATGCAGCACTGTCCACAGCTCCTGCCCCTGCTGGGGGGGGATCAACTAACACTGCTGAAGCCACATACCATGAGTTAATGCACCCCTTGAGCCATCTAGTCAATGCAGTACTGTCCACAGCTCCTGCCCCTGCTGGGGGGAGATCAACTAACACTGCTGAAGCCACATACCATGAGTTAATGCACCCCTTGAGCCATCTAGTCAACGCAGTACTGTCCACAGCTCCTGCCCCTGCTGGGGGGAGATCAACTAACACTGCTGAAGCCACATACCATGAGTTAATGCACCCCTTGAGCCATCTAGTCAATGCAGCACTGTCCACAGCTCCTGCCCCTGCTGGGGGGAGATCAACTAACACTGCTGAAGCCACATACCATGAGTTAATGCACCCCTTGAGCCATCTAGTCAATGCAGCACTGTCCACAGCTCCTGCCCCTGCTGGGGGGGGATCAACTAACACTGCTGAAGCCACATACCATGAGTTAATGCACCCCTTGAGCCATCTAGTCAATGCAGTACTGTCCACAGCTCCTGCCCCTGCTGGGGGGAGATCAACTAACACTGCTGAAGCCACATACCATGAGTTAATGCACCCCTTGAGCCATCTAGTCAACGCAGTACTGTCCACAGCTCCTGCCCCTGCTGGGGGGAGATCAACTAACACTGCTGAAGCCACATACCATGAGTTAATGCACCCCTTGAGCCATCTAGTCAATGCAGTACTGTCCACAGCTCCTGCCCCTGCTGGGGGGAGATCAACTAACACTGCTGAAGCCACATACCATGAGTTAATGCACCCCTTGAGCCATCTAGTCAATGCAGTACTGTCCACAGCTCCTGCCCCTGCTGGGGGGAGATCAACTAACACTGCTGAAGCCACATACCATGAGTTAATGCACCCCTTGAGCCATCTAGTCAATGCAGTACTGTCCACAGCTCCTGCCCCTGCTGGGGGGAGATCAACTAACACTGCTGAAGCCACATACCATGAGTTAATGCACCCCTTGAGCCATCTAGTCAATGCAGTACTGTCCACAGCTCCTGTCCCTGCTGGGGGGAGATCAACTAACACTGCTGAAGCCACATACCATGAGTTAATGCACCCCTTGAGCCATCTAGTCAATGCAGTACTGTCCACAGCTCCTGCCCCTGCTGGGGGGGGGGATCAACTAACACTGCTGAAGCCACATACCATGAGTTAATGCACCCCTTGAGCCATCTAGTCAACGCAGTACTGTCCACAGCTCCTGCCCCTGCTGGGGGGAGATCAACTAACACTGCTGAAGCCACATACCATGAGTTAATGCACCCCTTGAGCCATCTAGTCAATGCAGCACTGTCCACAGCTCCTGCCCCTGCTGGGGGGAGATCAACTAACACTGCTGAAGCCACATACCATGAGTTAATGCACCCCTTGAGCCATCTAGTCAATGCAGTACTGTCCACAGCTCCTGTCCCTGCTGGGGGGAGATCAACTAACACTGCTGAAGCCACATACCATGAGTTAATGCACCCCTTGAGCCATCTAGTCAATGCAGTACTGTCCACAGCTCCTGCCCCTGCTGGGGGGAGATCAACTAACATTGCTGAAGCCACATACCATGAGTTAATGCACCCCTTGAGCCATCTAGTCAATGCAGTACTGTCCACAGCTCCTGTCCCTGCTGGGGGGAGATCAACTAACACTGCTGAAGCCACATACCATGAGTTAATGCACCCCTTGAGCCATCTAGTCAATGCAGTACTGTCCACAGCTCCTGCCCCTGCTGGGGGGAGATCAACTAACACTGCTGAAGCCACATACCATGAGTTAATGCACCCCTTGAGCCATCTAGTCAATGCAGTACTGTCCACAGCTCCTGTCCCTGCTGGGGGGAGATCAACTAACACTGCTGAAGCCACATACCATGAGTTAATGCACCCCTTGAGCCATCTAGTCAATGCAGTACTGTCCACAGCTCCTGCCCCTGCTGGGGGGAGATCAACTAACACTGCTGAAGCCACATACCATGAGTTAATGCACCCCTTGAGCCATCTAGTCAATGCAGTACTGTCCACAGCTCCTGCCCCTGCTGGGGGGAGATCAACTAACACTGCTGAAGCCACATACCATAAGTTAATGCACCCCTTGAGCCATCTAGTCAACGCAGTACTGTCCACAGCTCCTGCCCCTGCTGGGGGGAGATCAACTAACACTGCTGAAGCCACATACCATGAGTTAATGCACCCCTTGAGCCATCTAGTCAATGCAGTACTGTCCACAGCTCCTGTCCCTGCTGGGGGGGGATCAACTAACACTGCTGAAGCCACATACCATGAGTTAATGCACCCCTTGAGCCATCTAGTCAATGCAGTACTGTCCACAGCTCCTGCCCCTGCTGGGGGGAGATCAACTAACACTGCTGAAGCCACATACCATGAGTTAATGCACCCCTTGAGCCATCTAGTCAACGCAGTACTGTCCACAGCTCCTGCCCCTGCTGGGGGGAGATCAACTAACACTGCTGAAGCCACATACCATGAGTTAATGCACCCCTTGAGCCATCTAGTCAATGCAGCACTGTCCACAGCTCCTGCCCCTGCTGGGGGGGGATCAACTAACACTGCTGAAGCCACATACCATGAGTTAATGCACCCCTTGAGCCATCTAGTCAATGCAGCACTGTCCACAGCTCCTGCCCCTGCTGGGGGGAGATCAACTAACACTGCTGAAGCCACATACCATGAGTTAATGCACCCCTTGAGCCATCTAGTCAATGCAGCACTGTCCACAGCTCCTGCCCCTGCTGGGGGGGGATCAACTAACACTGCTGAAGCCACATACCATGAGTTAATGCACCCCTTGAGCCATCTAGTCAATGCAGTACTGTCCACAGCTCCTGCCCCTGCTGGGGGGAGATCAACTAACACTGCTGAAGCCACATACCATGAGTTAATGCACCCCTTGAGCCATCTAGTCAACGCAGTACTGTCCACAGCTCCTGCCCCTGCTGGGGGGAGATCAACTAACACTGCTGAAGCCACATACCATGAGTTAATGCACCCCTTGAGCCATCTAGTCAATGCAGTACTGTCCACAGCTCCTGCCCCTGCTGGGGGGAGATCAACTAACACTGCTGAAGCCACATACCATGAGTTAATGCACCCCTTGAGCCATCTAGTCAATGCAGTACTGTCCACAGCTCCTGCCCCTGCTGGGGGGAGATCAACTAACACTGCTGAAGCCACATACCATGAGTTAATGCACCCCTTGAGCCATCTAGTCAATGCAGTACTGTCCACAGCTCCTGCCCCTGCTGGGGGGAGATCAACTAACACTGCTGAAGCCACATACCATGAGTTAATGCACCCCTTGAGCCATCTAGTCAATGCAGTACTGTCCACAGCTCCTGTCCCTGCTGGGGGGAGATCAACTAACACTGCTGAAGCCACATACCATGAGTTAATGCACCCCTTGAGCCATCTAGTCAATGCAGTACTGTCCACAGCTCCTGCCCCTGCTGGGGGGGGGGATCAACTAACACTGCTGAAGCCACATACCATGAGTTAATGCACCCCTTGAGCCATCTAGTCAACGCAGTACTGTCCACAGCTCCTGCCCCTGCTGGGGGGAGATCAACTAACACTGCTGAAGCCACATACCATGAGTTAATGCACCCCTTGAGCCATCTAGTCAATGCAGCACTGTCCACAGCTCCTGCCCCTGCTGGGGGGAGATCAACTAACACTGCTGAAGCCACATACCATGAGTTAATGCACCCCTTGAGCCATCTAGTCAATGCAGTACTGTCCACAGCTCCTGTCCCTGCTGGGGGGAGATCAACTAACACTGCTGAAGCCACATACCATGAGTTAATGCACCCCTTGAGCCATCTAGTCAATGCAGTACTGTCCACAGCTTCTGCCCCTGCTGGGGGGAGATCAACTAACATTGCTGAAGCCACATACCATGAGTTAATGCACCCCTTGAGCCATCTAGTCAATGCAGTACTGCCACAGCTCCTGTCCCTGCTGGGGGGAGATCAACTAACACTGCTGAAGCCACATACCATGAGTTAATGCACCCCTTGAGCCATCTAGTCAATGCAGTACTGTCCACAGCTCCTGCCCCTGCTGGGGGGAGATCAACTAACACTGCTGAAGCCACATACCATGAGTTAATGCACCCCTTGAGCCATCTAGTCAATGCAGTACTGTCCACAGCTCCTGTCCCTGCTGGGGGGGGATCAACTAACACTGCTGAAGCCACATACCATGAGTTAATGCACCCCTTGAGCCATCTAGTCAATGCAGTACTGTCCACAGCTCCTGCCCCTGCTGGGGGGAGATCAACTAACACTGCTGAAGCCACATACCATGAGTTAATGCACCCCTTGAGCCATCTAGTCAACGCAGTACTGT
This sequence comes from Pseudopediastrum boryanum, assembly GCA_963556185.1. Lineage (NCBI taxonomy): Eukaryota > Viridiplantae > Chlorophyta > Chlorophyceae > Sphaeropleales > Hydrodictyaceae > Pseudopediastrum > Pseudopediastrum boryanum. Next base: position 541,173 of record OY744510.1, on the reverse strand, counting down.
CCACAGCTCCTGCCCCTGCTGGGGGGAGATCAACTAACACTGCTGAAGCCACATACCATGAGTTAATGCACCCCTTGAGCCATCTAGTCAATGCAGCACTGTCCACAGCTCCTGCCCCTGCTGGGGGGGGATCAACTAACACTGCTGAAGCCACATACCATGAGTTAATGCACCCCTTGAGCCATCTAGTCAATGCAGCACTGTCCACAGCTCCTGCCCCTGCTGGGGGGAGATCAACTAACACTGCTGAAGCCACATACCATGAGTTAATGCACCCCTTGAGCCATCTAGTCAATGCAGCACTGTCCACAGCTCCTGCCCCTGCTGGGGGGGGATCAACTAACACTGCTGAAGCCACATACCATGAGTTAATGCACCCCTTGAGCCATCTAGTCAATGCAGTACTGTCCACAGCTCCTGCCCCTGCTGGGGGGAGATCAACTAACACTGCTGAAGCCACATACCATGAGTTAATGCACCCCTTGAGCCATCTAGTCAACGCAGTACTGTCCACAGCTCCTGCCCCTGCTGGGGGGAGATCAACTAACACTGCTGAAGCCACATACCATGAGTTAATGCACCCCTTGAGCCATCTAGTCAATGCAGTACTGTCCACAGCTCCTGCCCCTGCTGGGGGGAGATCAACTAACACTGCTGAAGCCACATACCATGAGTTAATGCACCCCTTGAGCCATCTAGTCAATGCAGTACTGTCCACAGCTCCTGCCCCTGCTGGGGGGAGATCAACTAACACTGCTGAAGCCACATACCATGAGTTAATGCACCCCTTGAGCCATCTAGTCAATGCAGTACTGTCCACAGCTCCTGCCCCTGCTGGGGGGAGATCAACTAACACTGCTGAAGCCACATACCATGAGTTAATGCACCCCTTGAGCCATCTAGTCAATGCAGTACTGTCCACAGCTCCTGTCCCTGCTGGGGGGAGATCAACTAACACTGCTGAAGCCACATACCATGAGTTAATGCACCCCTTGAGCCATCTAGTCAATGCAGTACTGTCCACAGCTCCTGCCCCTGCTGGGGGGGGGGATCAACTAACACTGCTGAAGCCACATACCATGAGTTAATGCACCCCTTGAGCCATCTAGTCAACGCAGTACTGTCCACAGCTCCTGCCCCTGCTGGGGGGAGATCAACTAACACTGCTGAAGCCACATACCATGAGTTAATGCACCCCTTGAGCCATCTAGTCAATGCAGCACTGTCCACAGCTCCTGCCCCTGCTGGGGGGAGATCAACTAACACTGCTGAAGCCACATACCATGAGTTAATGCACCCCTTGAGCCATCTAGTCAACGCAGTACTGTCCACAGCTCCTGTCCCTGCTGGGGGGAGATCAACTAACACTGCTGAAGCCACATACCATGAGTTAATGCACCCCTTGAGCCATCTAGTCAATGCAGTACTGTCCACAGCTTCTGCCCCTGCTGGGGGGAGATCAACTAACATTGCTGAAGCCACATACCATGAGTTAATGCACCCCTTGAGCCATCTAGTCAATGCAGTACTGTCCACAGCTCCTGTCCCTGCTGGGGGGAGATCAACTAACACTGCTGAAGCCACATACCATGAGTTAATGCACCCCTTGAGCCATCTAGTCAATGCAGTACTGTCCACAGCTCCTGCCCCTGCTGGGGGGAGATCAACTAACACTGCTGAAGCCACATACCATGAGTTAATGCACCCCTTGAGCCATCTAGTCAATGCAGTACTGTCCACAGCTCCTGTCCCTGCTGGGGGGAGATCAACTAACACTGCTGAAGCCACATACCATGAGTTAATGCACCCCTTGAGCCATCTAGTCAATGCAGCACTGTCCACAGCTCCTGCCCCTGCTGGGGGGGGGGATCAACTAACACTGCTGAAGCCACATACCATGAGTTAATGCACCCCTTGAGCCATCTAGTCAATGCAGTACTGTCCACAGCTCCTGCCCCTGCTGGGGGGAGATCAACTAACACTGCTGAAGCCACATACCATGAGTTAATGCACCCCTTGAGCCATCTAGTCAATGCAGCACTGTCCACAGCTCCTGCCCCTGCTGGGGGGGGGATCAACTAACACTGCTGAAGCCACATACCATGAGTTAATGCACCCCTTGAGCCATCTAGTCAATGCAGCACTGTCCACAGCTCCTGCCCCTGCTGGGGGGAGATCAACTAACACTGCTGAAGCCACATACCATGAGTTAATGCACCCCTTGAGCCATCTAGTCAATGCAGTACTGTCCACAGCTCCTGCCCCTGCTGGGGGGGGGATCAACTAACACTGCTGAAGCCACATACCATGAGTTAATGCACCCCTTGAGCCATCTAGTCAATGCAGTACTGTCCACAGCTCCTGCCCCTGCTGGGGGGAGATCAACTAACACTGCTGAAGCCACATACCATGAGTTAATGCACCCCTTGAGCCATCTAGTCAATGCAGTACTGTCCACAGCTCCTGTCCCTGCTGGGGGGGGATCAACTAACACTGCTGAAGCCACATACCATGAGTTAATGCACCCCTTGAGCCATCTAGTCAATGCAGTACTGTCCACAGCTCCTGCCCCTGCTGGGGGGAGATCAACTAACACTGCTGAAGCCACATACCATGAGTTAATGCACCCCTTGAGCCATCTAGTCAACGCAGTACTGTCCACAGCTCCTGCCCCTGCTGGGGGGAGATCAACTAACACTGCTGAAGCCACATACCATGAGTTAATGCACCCCTTGAGCCATCTAGTCAACGCAGTACTGTCCACAGCTCCTGCCCCTGCTGGGGGGAGATCAACTAACACTGCTGAAGCCACATACCATGAGTTAATGCACCCCTTGAGCCATCTAGTCAATGCAGCACTGTCCACAGCTCCTGTCCCTGCTGGGGGGAGATCAACTAACACTGCTGAAGCCACATACCATGAGTTAATGCACCCCTTGAGCCATCTAGTCAATGCAGTACTGTCCACAGCTCCTGTCCCTGCTGGGGGGAGATCAACTAACACTGCTGAAGCCACATACCATGAGTTAATGCACCCCTTGAGCCATCTAGTCAATGCAGTACTGTCCACAGCTCCTGCCCCTGCTGGGGGGAGATCAACTAACATTGCGGAAGCCACATACCATGAGTTAATGCACCCCTTGAGCCATCTAGTCAATGCAGCACTGTCCACAGCTCCTGCCCCTGCTGGGGGGAGATCAACTAACACTGCTGAAGCCACATACCATGAGTTAATGCACCCCTTGAGCCATCTAGTCAACGCAGTACTGTCCACAGCTCCTGCCCCTGCTGGGGGGAGATCAACTAACACTGCTGAAGCCACATACCATGAGTTAATGCACCCCTTGAGCCATCTAGTCAATGCAGTACTGTCCACAGCTCCTGTCCCTGCTGGGGGGGGATCAACTAACACTGCTGAAGCCACATACCATGAGTTAATGCACCCCTTGAGCCATCTAGTCAATGCAGTACTGTCCACAGCTCCTGCCCCTGCTGGGGGGAGATCAACTAACACTGCTGAAGCCACATACCATGAGTTAATGCACCCCTTGAGCCATCTAGTCAACGCAGTACTGTCCACAGCTCCTGCCCCTGCTGGGGGGAGATCAACTAACACTGCTGAAGCCACATACCATGAGTTAATGCACCCCTTGAGCCATCTAGTCAATGCAGCACTGTCCACAGCTCCTGCCCCTGCTGGGGGGGGATCAACTAACACTGCTGAAGCCACATACCATGAGTTAATGCACCCCTTGAGCCATCTAGTCAATGCAGCACTGTCCACAGCTCCTGCCCCTGCTGGGGGGAGATCAACTAACACTGCTGAAGCCACATACCATGAGTTAATGCACCCCTTGAGCCATCTAGTCAATGCAGCACTGTCCACAGCTCCTGCCCCTGCTGGGGGGGGATCAACTAACACTGCTGAAGCCACATACCATGAGTTAATGCACCCCTTGAGCCATCTAGTCAATGCAGTACTGTCCACAGCTCCTGCCCCTGCTGGGGGGAGATCAACTAACACTGCTGAAGCCACATACCATGAGTTAATGCACCCCTTGAGCCATCTAGTCAACGCAGTACTGTCCACAGCTCCTGCCCCTGCTGGGGGGAGATCAACTAACACTGCTGAAGCCACATACCATGAGTTAATGCACCCCTTGAGCCATCTAGTCAATGCAGCACTGTCCACAGCTCCTGCCCCTGCTGGGGGGGGATCAACTAACACTGCTGAAGCCACATACCATGAGTTAATGCACCCCTTGAGCCATCTAGTCAATGCAGTACTGTCCACAGCTCCTGCCCCTGCTGGGGGGGGGATCAACTAACACTGCTGAAGCCACATACCATGAGTTAATGCACCCCTTGAGCCATCTAGTCAATGCAGTACTGTCCACAGCTCCTGCCCCTGCTGGGGGGAGATCAACTAACACTGCTGAAGCCACATACCATGAGTTAATGCACCCCTTGAGCCATCTAGTCAATGCAGCACTGTCCACAGCTCCTGCCCCTGCTGGGGGGGGATCAACTAACACTGCTGAAGCCACATACCATGAGTTAATGCACCCCTTGAGCCATCTAGTCAATGCAGCACTGTCCACAGCTCCTGCCCCTGCTGGGGGGAGATCAACTAACACTGCTGAAGCCACATACCATGAGTTAATGCACCCCTTGAGCCATCTAGTCAATGCAGCACTGTCCACAGCTCCTGCCCCTGCTGGGGGGGGATCAACTAACACTGCTGAAGCCACATACCATGAGTTAATGCACCCCTTGAGCCATCTAGTCAATGCAGTACTGTCCACAGCTCCTGCCCCTGCTGGGGGGAGATCAACTAACACTGCTGAAGCCACATACCATGAGTTAATGCACCCCTTGAGCCATCTAGTCAACGCAGTACTGTCCACAGCTCCTGCCCCTGCTGGGGGGAGATCAACTAACACTGCTGAAGCCACATACCATGAGTTAATGCACCCCTTGAGCCATCTAGTCAATGCAGCACTGTCCACAGCTCCTGCCCCTGCTGGGGGGGGATCAACTAACACTGCTGAAGCCACATACCATGAGTTAATGCACCCCTTGAGCCATCTAGTCAATGCAGTACTGTCCACAGCTCCTGCCCCTGCTGGGGGGGGGGATCAACTAACACTGCTGAAGCCACATACCATGAGTTAATGCACCCCTTGAGCCATCTAGTCAATGCAGTACTGTCCACAGCTCCTGCCCCTGCTGGGGGGAGATCAACTAACACTGCTGAAGCCACATACCATGAGTTAATGCACCCCTTGAGCCATCTAGTCAATGCAGTACTGTCCACAGCTCCTGTCCCTGCTGGGGGGAGATCAACTAACACTGCTGAAGCCACATACCATGAGTTAATGCACCCCTTGAGCCATCTAGTCAATGCAGTACTGTCCACAGCTCCTGTCCCTGCTGGGGGGAGATCAACTAACACTGCTGAAGCCACATACCATGAGTTAATGCACCCCTTGAGCCATCTAGTCAACGCAGTACTGTCCACAGCTCCTGCCCCTGCTGGGGGGAGATCAACTAACACTGCTGAAGCCACATACCATGAGTTAATGCACCCCTTGAGCCATCTAGTCAACGCAGTACTGTCCACAGCTCCTGCCCCTGCTGGGGGGAGATCAACTAACACTGCTGAAGCCACATACCATGAGTTAATGCACCCCTTGAGCCATCTAGTCAATGCAGCACTGTCCACAGCTCCTGCCCCTGCTGGGGGGAGATCAACTAACACTGCTGAAGCCACATACCATGAGTTAATGCACCCCTTGAGCCATCTAGTCAATGCAGTACTGTCCACAGCTCCTGTCCCTGCTGGGGGGAGATCAACTAACACTGCTGAAGCCACATACCATGAGTTAATGCACCCCTTGAGCCATCTAGTCAATGCAGTACTGTCCACAGCTCCTGCCCCTGCTGGGGGGAGATCAACTAACATTGCGGAAGCCACATACCATGAGTTAATGCACCCCTTGAGCCATCTAGTCAATGCAGCACTGTCCACAGCTCCTGCCCCTGCTGGGGGGAGATCAACTAACACTGCTGAAGCCACATACCATGAGTTAATGCACCCCTTGAGCCATCTAGTCAACGCAGTACTGTCCACAGCTCCTGCCCCTGCTGGGGGGAGATCAACTAACACTGCTGAAGCCACATACCATGAGTTAATGCACCCCTTGAGCCATCTAGTCAATGCAGTACTGTCCACAGCTCCTGTCCCTGCTGGGGGGGGATCAACTAACACTGCTGAAGCCACATACCATGAGTTAATGCACCCCTTGAGCCATCTAGTCAATGCAGTACTGTCCACAGCTCCTGCCCCTGCTGGGGGGAGATCAACTAACACTGCTGAAGCCACATACCATGAGTTAATGCACCCCTTGAGCCATCTAGTCAACGCAGTACTGTCCACAGCTCCTGCCCCTGCTGGGGGGAGATCAACTAACACTGCTGAAGCCACATACCATGAGTTAATGCACCCCTTGAGCCATCTAGTCAATGCAGCACTGTCCACAGCTCCTGCCCCTGCTGGGGGGGGATCAACTAACACTGCTGAAGCCACATACCATGAGTTAATGCACCCCTTGAGCCATCTAGTCAATGCAGCACTGTCCACAGCTCCTGCCCCTGCTGGGGGGAGATCAACTAACACTGCTGAAGCCACATACCATGAGTTAATGCACCCCTTGAGCCATCTAGTCAATGCAGCACTGTCCACAGCTCCTGCCCCTGCTGGGGGGGGATCAACTAACACTGCTGAAGCCACATACCATGAGTTAATGCACCCCTTGAGCCATCTAGTCAATGCAGTACTGTCCACAGCTCCTGCCCCTGCTGGGGGGAGATCAACTAACACTGCTGAAGCCACATACCATGAGTTAATGCACCCCTTGAGCCATCTAGTCAACGCAGTACTGTCCACAGCTCCTGCCCCTGCTGGGGGGAGATCAACTAACACTGCTGAAGCCACATACCATGAGTTAATGCACCCCTTGAGCCATCTAGTCAATGCAGCACTGTCCACAGCTCCTGCCCCTGCTGGGGGGGGATCAACTAACACTGCTGAAGCCACATACCATGAGTTAATGCACCCCTTGAGCCATCTAGTCAATGCAGTACTGTCCACAGCTCCTGCCCCTGCTGGGGGGGGGGATCAACTAACACTGCTGAAGCCACATACCATGAGTTAATGCACCCCTTGAGCCATCTAGTCAATGCAGTACTGTCCACAGCTCCTGCCCCTGCTGGGGGGAGATCAACTAACACTGCTGAAGCCACATACCATGAGTTAATGCACCCCTTGAGCCATCTAGTCAATGCAGCACTGTCCACAGCTCCTGCCCCTGCTGGGGGGGGATCAACTAACACTGCTGAAGCCACATACCATGAGTTAATGCACCCCTTGAGCCATCTAGTCAATGCAGCACTGTCCACAGCTCCTGCCCCTGCTGGGGGGAGATCAACTAACACTGCTGAAGCCACATACCATGAGTTAATGCACCCCTTGAGCCATCTAGTCAATGCAGCACTGTCCACAGCTCCTGCCCCTGCTGGGGGGGGATCAACTAACACTGCTGAAGCCACATACCATGAGTTAATGCACCCCTTGAGCCATCTAGTCAATGCAGTACTGTCCACAGCTCCTGCCCCTGCTGGGGGGAGATCAACTAACACTGCTGAAGCCACATACCATGAGTTAATGCACCCCTTGAGCCATCTAGTCAACGCAGTACTGTCCACAGCTCCTGCCCCTGCTGGGGGGAGATCAACTAACACTGCTGAAGCCACATACCATGAGTTAATGCACCCCTTGAGCCATCTAGTCAATGCAGCACTGTCCACAGCTCCTGCCCCTGCTGGGGGGGGATCAACTAACACTGCTGAAGCCACATACCATGAGTTAATGCACCCCTTGAGCCATCTAGTCAATGCAGTACTGTCCACAGCTCCTGCCCCTGCTGGGGGGGGGGATCAACTAACACTGCTGAAGCCACATACCATGAGTTAATGCACCCCTTGAGCCATCTAGTCAATGCAGTACTGTCCACAGCTCCTGCCCCTGCTGGGGGGAGATCAACTAACACTGCTGAAGCCACATACCATGAGTTAATGCACCCCTTGAGCCATCTAGTCAATGCAGCACTGTCCACAGCTCCTGTCCCTGCTGGGGGGGGATCAACTAACACTGCTGAAGCCACATACCATGAGTTAATGCACCCCTTGAGCCATCTAGTCAATGCAGTACTGTCCACAGCTCCTGCCCCTGCTGGGGGGAGATCAACTAACACTGCTGAAGCCACATACCATGAGTTAATGCACCCCTTGAGCCATCTAGTCAATGCAGCACTGTCCACAGCTCCTGCCCCTGCTGGGGGGGGATCAACTAACACTGCTGAAGCCACATACCATGAGTTAATGCACCCCTTGAGCCATCTAGTCAATGCAGCACTGTCCACAGCTCCTGCCCCTGCTGGGGGGAGATCAACTAACACTGCTGAAGCCACATACCATGAGTTAATGCACCCCTTGAGCCATCTAGTCAATGCAGCACTGTCCACAGCTCCTGCCCCTGCTGGGGGGGGATCAACTAACACTGCTGAAGCCACATACCATGAGTTAATGCACCCCTTGAGCCATCTAGTCAATGCAGTACTGTCCACAGCTCCTGCCCCTGCTGGGGGGAGATCAACTAACACTGCTGAAGCCACATACCATGAGTTAATGCACCCCTTGAGCCATCTAGTCAACGCAGTACTGTCCACAGCTCCTGCCCCTGCTGGGGGGAGATCAACTAACACTGCTGAAGCCACATACCATGAGTTAATGCACCCCTTGAGCCATCTAGTCAATGCAGCACTGTCCACAGCTCCTGCCCCTGCTGGGGGGGGATCAACTAACACTGCTGAAGCCACATACCATGAGTTAATGCACCCCTTGAGCCATCTAGTCAATGCAGTACTGTCCACAGCTCCTGCCCCTGCTGGGGGGGGGGATCAACTAACACTGCTGAAGCCACATACCATGAGTTAATGCACCCCTTGAGCCATCTAGTCAATGCAGTACTGTCCACAGCTCCTGCCCCTGCTGGGGGGAGATCAACTAACACTGCTGAAGCCACATACCATGAGTTAATGCACCCCTTGAGCCATCTAGTCAATGCAGCACTGTCCACAGCTCCTGTCCCTGCTGGGGGGGGATCAACTAACACTGCTGAAGCCACATACCATGAGTTAATGCACCCCTTGAGCCATCTAGTCAATGCAGTACTGTCCACAGCTCCTGCCCCTGCTGGGGGGAGATCAACTAACACTGCTGAAGCCACATACCATGAGTTAATGCACCCCTTGAGCCATCTAGTCAACGCAGTACTGTCCACAGCTCCTGCCCCTGCTGTGGGGAGATCAACTAACACTGCTGAAGCCACATACCATGAGTTAATGCACCCCTTGAGCCATCTAGTCAATGCAGCACTGTCCACAGCTCCTGCCCCTGCTGGGGGGAGATCAACTAACACTGCTGAAGCCACATACCATGAGTTAATGCACCCCTTGAGCCATCTAGTCAATGCAGTACTGTCCACAGCTCCTGTCCCTGCTGGGGGGAGATCAACTAACACTGCTGAAGCCACATACCATGAGTTAATGCACCCCTTGGGCCATCTAGTCAATGCAGTACTGTCCACAGCTCCTGCCCCTGCTGGGGGGAGATCAACTAACATTGCTGAAGCCACATACCATGAGTTAATGCACCCCTTGAGCCATCTAGTCAATGCAGTACTGTCCACAGCTCCTGCCCCTGCTGGGGGGAGATCAACTAACACTGCTGAAGCCACATACCATGAGTTAATGCACCCCTTGAGCCATCTAGTCAACGCAGTACTGTCCACAGCTCCTGCCCCTGCTGGGGGGAGATCAACTAACACTGCTGAAGCCACATACCATGAGTTAATGCACCCCTTGAGCCATCTAGTCAATGCAGTACTGTCCACAGCTCCTGTCCCTGCTGGGGGGAGATCAACTAACACTGCTGAAGCCACATACCATGAGTTAATGCACCCCTTGAGCCATCTAGTCAATGCAGCACTGTCCAAAGCTCCTGCCCCTGCTGGGGGGGGGGGATCAACTAACACTGCTGAAGCCACATACCATGAGTTAATGCACCCCTTGAGCCATCTAGTCAATGCAGTACTGTCCACAGCTCCTGCCCCTGCTGGGGGGAGATCAACTAACACTGCTGAAGCCACATACCATGAGTTAATGCACCCCTTGAGCCATCTAGTCAACGCAGTACTGTCCACAGCTCCTGCCCCTGCTGTGGGGAGATCAACTAACACTGCTGAAGCCACATACCATGAGTTAATGCACCCCTTGAGCCATCTAGTCAATGCAGCACTGTCCACAGCTCCTGCCCCTGCTGGGGGGAGATCAACTAACACTGCTGAAGCCACATACCATGAGTTAATGCACCCCTTGAGCCATCTAGTCAATGCAGTACTGTCCACAGCTCCTGTCCCTGCTGGGGGGAGATCAACTAACACTGCTGAAGCCACATACCATGAGTTAATGCACCCCTTGAGCCATCTAGTCAATGCAGTACTGTCCACAGCTCCTGCCCCTGCTGGGGGGAGATCAACTAACACTGCTGAAGCCACATACCATGAGTTAATGCACCCCTTGAGCCATCTAGTCAACGCAGTACTGTCCACAGCTCCTGCCCCTGCTGGGGGGAGATCAACTAACACTGCTGAAGCCACATACCATGAGTTAATGCACCCCTTGAGCCATCTAGTCAATGCAGCACTGTCCACAGCTCCTGCCCCTGCTGGGGGGGGGATCAACTAACACTGCTGAAGCCACATACCATGAGTTAATGCACCCCTTGAGCCATCTAGTCAATGCAGCACTGTCCACAGCTCCTGCCCCTGCTGGGGGGAGATCAACTAACACTGCTGAAGCCACATACCATGAGTTAATGCACCCCTTGAGCCATCTAGTCAATGCAGCACTGTCCACAGCTCCTGCCCCTGCTGGGGGGGGATCAACTAACACTGCTGAAGCCACATACCATGAGTTAATGCACCCCTTGAGCCATCTAGTCAATGCAGTACTGTCCACAGCTCCTGCCCCTGCTGGGGGGGGGGGATCAACTAACACTGCTGAAGCCACATACCATGAGTTAATGCACCCCTTGAGCCATCTAGTCAACGCAGTACTGTCCACAGCTCCTGCCCCTGCTGGGGGGAGATCAACTAACACTGCTGAAGCCACATACCATGAGTTAATGCACCCCTTGAGCCATCTAGTCAATGCAGCACTGTCCACAGCTCCTGCCCCTGCTGGGGGGAGATCAACTAACACTGCTGAAGCCACATACCATGAGTTAATGCACCCCTTGAGCCATCTAGTCAACGCAGTACTGTCCACAGCTCCTGTCCCTGCTGGGGGGAGATCAACTAACACTGCTGAAGCCACATACCATGAGTTAATGCACCCCTTGAGCCATCTAGTCAATGCAGTACTGTCCACAGCTTCTGCCCCTGCTGGGGGGAGATCAACTAACACTGCTGAAGCCACATACCATGAGTTAATGCACCCCTTGAGCCATCTAGTCAACGCAGTACTGTCCACAGCTCCTGCCCCTGCTGGGGGGAGATCAACTAACACTGCTGAAGCCACATACCATGAGTTAATGCACCCCTTGAGCCATCTAGTCAATGCAGCACTGTCCACAGCTCCTGCCCCTGCTGGGGGGAGATCAACTAACACTGCTGAAGCCACATACCATGAGTTAATGCACCCCTTGAGCCATCTAGTCAATGCAGTACTGTCCACAGCTCCTGTCCCTGCTGGGGGGAGATCAACTAACACTGCTGAAGCCACATACCATGAGTTAATGCACCCCTTGGGCCATCTAGTCAATGCAGTACTGTCCACAGCTCCTGCCCCTGCTGGGGGGAGATCAACTAACATTGCTGAAGCCACATACCATGAGTTAATGCACCCCTTGAGCCATCTAGTCAATGCAGTACTGTCCACAGCTCCTGCCCCTGCTGGGGGGAGATCAACTAACACTGCTGAAGCCACATACCATGAGTTAATGCACCCCTTGAGCCATCTAGTCAACGCAGTACTGTCCACAGCTCCTGCCCCTGCTGGGGGGAGATCAACTAACACTGCTGAAGCCACATACCATGAGTTAATGCACCCCTTGAGCCATCTAGTCAATGCAGTACTGTCCACAGCTCCTGTCCCTGCTGGGGGGAGATCAACTAACACTGCTGAAGCCACATACCATGAGTTAATGCACCCCTTGAGCCATCTAGTCAATGCAGCACTGTCCAAAGCTCCTGCCCCTGCTGGGGGGGGGGGATCAACTAACACTGCTGAAGCCACATACCATGAGTTAATGCACCCCTTGAGCCATCTAGTCAATGCAGTACTGTCCACAGCTCCTGCCCCTGCTGGGGGGAGATCAACTAACACTGCTGAAGCCACATACCATGAGTTAATGCACCCCTTGAGCCATCTAGTCAATGCAGCACTGTCCACAGCTCCTGCCCCTGCTGGGGGGGGGATCAACTAACACTGCTGAAGCCACATACCATGAGTTAATGCACCCCTTGAGCCATCTAGTCAATGCAGCACTGTCCACAGCTCCTGCCCCTGCTGGGGGGGGGATCAACTAACACTGCTGAAGCCACATACCATGAGTTAATGCACCCCTTGAGCCATCTAGTCAATGCAGTACTGTCCACAGCTCCTGCCCCTGCTGGGGGGAGATCAACTAACACTGCTGAAGCCACATACCATGAGTTAATGCACCCCTTGAGCCATCTAGTCAATGCAGCACTGTCCACAGCTCCTGCCCCTGCTGGGGGGGGATCAACTAACATTGCTGAAGCCACATACCATGAGTTAATGCACCCCTTGAGCCATCTAGTCAATGCAGCACTGTCCACAGCTCCTGCCCCTGCTTGGGGGGGGTCAACTAACACTGCTGAAGCCACATACCATGAGTTAATGCACCCCTTGAGCCATCTAGTCAACGCAGTACTGTCCACAGCTCCTGCCCCTGCTGGGGGGAGATCAACTAACACTGCTGAAGCCACATACCATGAGTTAATGCACCCCTTGAGCCATCTAGTCAATGCAGCACTGTCCACAGCTCCTGCCCCTGCTTGGGGGGGGTCAACTAACACTGCTGAAGCCACATACCATGAGTTAATGCACCCCTTGAGCCATCTAGTCAACGCAGTACTGTCCACAGCTCCTGCCCCTGCTGGGGGGAGATCAACTAACACTGCTGAAGCCACATACCATGAGTTAATGCACCCCTTGAGCCATCTAGTCAATGCAGTACTGTCCACAGCTCTTGCCCCTGCTGGGGGGAGATCAACTAACACTGCTGAAGCCACATACCATGAGTTAATGCACCCCTTGAGCCATCTAGTCAACGCAGTACTGTCCACAGCTCCTGCCCCTGCTGGGGGGAGATCAACTAACACTGCTGAAGCCACATACCATGAGTTAATGCACCCCTTGAGCCATCTAGTCAATGCAGCACTGTCCACAGCTCCTGCCCCTGCTGGGGGGGGGATCAACTAACACTGCTGAAGCCACATACCATGAGTTAATGCACCCCTTGAGCCATCTAGTCAATGCAGCACTGTCCACAGCTCCTGCCCCTGCTGGGGGGAGATCAACTAACACTGCTGAAGCCACATACCATGAGTTAATGCACCCCTTGAGCCATCTAGTCAATGCAGCACTGTCCACAGCTCCTGCCCCTGCTGGGGGGGGATCAACTAACACTGCTGAAGCCACATACCATGAGTTAATGCACCCCTTGAGCCATCTAGTCAATGCAGTACTGTCCACAGCTCCTGCCCCTGCTGGGGGGGGGGATCAACTAACACTGCTGAAGCCACATACCATGAGTTAATGCACCCCTTGAGCCATCTAGTCAACGCAGTACTGTCCACAGCTCCTGCCCCTGCTGGGGGGAGATCAACTAACACTGCTGAAGCCACATACCATGAGTTAATGCACCCCTTGAGCCATCTAGTCAATGCAGCACTGTCCACAGCTCCTGCCCCTGCTGGGGGGAGATCAACTAACACTGCTGAAGCCACATACCATGAGTTAATGCACCCCTTGAGCCATCTAGTCAACGCAGTACTGTCCACAGCTCCTGTCCCTGCTGGGGGGAGATCAACTAACACTGCTGAAGCCACATACCATGAGTTAATGCACCCCTTGAGCCATCTAGTCAATGCAGTACTGTCCACAGCTTCTGCCCCTGCTGGGGGGAGATCAACTAACATTGCTGAAGCCACATACCATGAGTTAATGCACCCCTTGAGCCATCTAGTCAATGCAGTACTGTCCACAGCTCCTGTCCCTGCTGGGGGGAGATCAACTAACACTGCTGAAGCCACATACCATAAGTTAATGCACCCCTTGAGCCATCTAGTCAATGCAGTACTGTCCACAGCTCCTGCCCCTGCTGGGGGGAGATCAACTAACACTGCTGAAGCCACATACCATGAGTTAATGCACCCCTTGAGCCATCTAGTCAATGCAGTACTGTCCACAGCTCCTGTCCCTGCTGGGGGGAGATCAACTAACACTGCTGAAGCCACATACCATGAGTTAATGCACCCCTTGAGCCATCTAGTCAATGCAGCACTGTCCACAGCTCCTGCCCCTGCTGGGGGGGGGGATCAACTAACACTGCTGAAGCCACATACCATGAGTTAATGCACCCCTTGAGCCATCTAGTCAATGCAGTACTGTCCACAGCTCCTGCCCCTGCTGGGGGGAGATCAACTAACACTGCTGAAGCCACATACCATGAGTTAATGCACCCCTTGAGCCATCTAGTCAATGCAGCACTGTCCACAGCTCCTGCCCCTGCTGGGGGGGGGATCAACTAACACTGCTGAAGCCACATACCATGAGTTAATGCACCCCTTGAGCCATCTAGTCAATGCAGCACTGTCCACAGCTCCTGCCCCTGCTGGGGGGGGATCAACTAACACTGCTGAAGCCACATACCATGAGTTAATGCACCCCTTGAGCCATCTAGTCAATGCAGTACTGTCCACAGCTCCTGCCCCTGCTGGGGGGGGGGATCAACTAACACTGCTGAAGCCACATACCATGAGTTAATGCACCCCTTGAGCCATCTAGTCAACGCAGTACTGTCCACAGCTCCTGCCCCTGCTGGGGGGAGATCAACTAACACTGCTGAAGCCACATACCATGAGTTAATGCACCCCTTGAGCCATCTAGTCAATGCAGCACTGTCCACAGCTCCTGCCCCTGCTGGGGGGAGATCAACTAACACTGCTGAAGCCACATACCATGAGTTAATGCACCCCTTGAGCCATCTAGTCAACGCAGTACTGTCCACAGCTCCTGTCCCTGCTGGGGGGAGATCAACTAACACTGCTGAAGCCACATACCATGAGTTAATGCACCCCTTGAGCCATCTAGTCAATGCAGTACTGTCCACAGCTTCTGCCCCTGCTGGGGGGAGATCAACTAACATTGCTGAAGCCACATACCATGAGTTAATGCACCCCTTGAGCCATCTAGTCAATGCAGTACTGTCCACAGCTCCTGTCCCTGCTGGGGGGAGATCAACTAACACTGCTGAAGCCACATACCATAAGTTAATGCACCCCTTGAGCCATCTAGTCAATGCAGTACTGTCCACAGCTCCTGCCCCTGCTGGGGGGAGATCAACTAACACTGCTGAAGCCACATACCATGAGTTAATGCACCCCTTGAGCCATCTAGTCAATGCAGTACTGTCCACAGCTCCTGTCCCTGCTGGGGGGAGATCAACTAACACTGCTGAAGCCACATACCATGAGTTAATGCACCCCTTGAGCCATCTAGTCAATGCAGCACTGTCCACAGCTCCTGCCCCTGCTGGGGGGGGGGATCAACTAACACTGCTGAAGCCACATACCATGAGTTAATGCACCCCTTGAGCCATCTAGTCAATGCAGTACTGTCCACAGCTCCTGCCCCTGCTGGGGGGAGATCAACTAACACTGCTGAAGCCACATACCATGAGTTAATGCACCCCTTGAGCCATCTAGTCAATGCAGCACTGTCCACAGCTCCTGCCCCTGCTGGGGGGGGGATCAACTAACACTGCTGAAGCCACATACCATGAGTTAATGCACCCCTTGAGCCATCTAGTCAATGCAGCACTGTCCACAGCTCCTGCCCCTGCTGGGGGGAGATCAACTAACACTGCTGAAGCCACATACCATGAGTTAATGCACCCCTTGAGCCATCTAGTCAATGCAGTACTGTCCACAGCTCCTGCCCCTGCTGGGGGGGGGATCAACTAACACTGCTGAAGCCACATACCATGAGTTAATGCACCCCTTGAGCCATCTAGTCAATGCAGTACTGTCCACAGCTCCTGCCCCTGCTGGGGGGAGATCAACTAACACTGCTGAAGCCACATACCATGAGTTAATGCACCCCTTGAGCCATCTAGTCAATGCAGTACTGTCCACAGCTCCTGTCCCTGCTGGGGGGGGATCAACTAACACTGCTGAAGCCACATACCATGAGTTAATGCACCCCTTGAGCCATCTAGTCAATGCAGTACTGTCCACAGCTCCTGCCCCTGCTGGGGGGAGATCAACTAACACTGCTGAAGCCACATACCATGAGTTAATGCACCCCTTGAGCCATCTAGTCAACGCAGTACTGTCCACAGCTCCTGCCCCTGCTGGGGGGAGATCAACTAACACTGCTGAAGCCACATACCATGAGTTAATGCACCCCTTGAGCCATCTAGTCAATGCAGCACTGTCCACAGCTCCTGCCCCTGCTGGGGGGGGATCAACTAACACTGCTGAAGCCACATACCATGAGTTAATGCACCCCTTGAGCCATCTAGTCAATGCAGCACTGTCCACAGCTCCTGCCCCTGCTGGGGGGAGATCAACTAACACTGCTGAAGCCACATACCATGAGTTAATGCACCCCTTGAGCCATCTAGTCAATGCAGCACTGTCCACAGCTCCTGCCCCTGCTGGGGGGGGGATCAACTAACACTGCTGAAGCCACATACCATGAGTTAATGCACCCCTTGAGCCATCTAGTCAATGCAGCACTGTCCACAGCTCCTGCCCCTGCTGGGGGGGGGATCAACTAACACTGCTGAAGCCACATACCATGAGTTAATGCACCCCTTGAGCCATCTAGTCAATGCAGTACTGTCCACAGCTCCTGTCCCTGCTGGGGGGAGATCAACTAACACTGCTGAAGCCACATACCATGAGTTAATGCACCCCTTGAGCCATCTAGTCAATGCAGTACTGTCCACAGCTCCTGCCCCTGCTGGGGGGGGGGATCAACTAACACTGCTGAAGCCACATACCATGAGTTAATGCACCCCTTGAGCCATCTAGTCAACGCAGTACTGTCCACAGCTCCTGCCCCTGCTGGGGGGAGATCAACTAACACTGCTGAAGCCACATACCATGAGTTAATGCACCCCTTGAGCCATCTAGTCAATGCAGCACTGTCCACAGCTCCTGCCCCTGCTGGGGGGGGGATCAACTAACACTGCTGAAGCCACATACCATGAGTTAATGCACCCCTTGAGCCATCTAGTCAATGCAGTACTGTCCACAGCTCCTGTCCCTGCTGGGGGGAGATCAACTAACACTGCTGAAGCCACATACCATGAGTTAATGCACCCCTTGAGCCATCTAGTCAATGCAGTACTGTCCACAGCTCCTGCCCCTGCTGGGGGGGGGATCAACTAACACTGCTGAAGCCACATACCATGAGTTAATGCACCCCTTGAGCCATCTAGTCAATGCAGCACTGTCCACAGCTCCTGCCCCTGCTGGGGGGAGATCAACTAACACTGCTGAAGCCACATACCATGAGTTAATGCACCCCTTGAGCCATCTAGTCAATGCAGTACTGTCCACAGCTCCTGCCCCTGCTGGGGGGAGATCAACTAACATTGCTGAAGCCACATACCATGAGTTAATGCACCCCTTGAGCCATCTAGTCAATGCAGTACTGTCCACAGCTCCTGCCCCTGCTGGGGGGGGGATCAACTAACATTGCTGAAGCCACATACCATGAGTTAATGCACCCCTTGAGCCATCTAGTCAATGCAGCACTGTCCACAGCTCCTGCCCCTGCTGGGGGGGGATCAACTAACACTGCTGAAGCCACATACCATGAGTTAATGCACCCCTTGAGCCATCTAGTCAATGCAGTACTGTCCACAGCTCCTGCCCCTGCTGGGGGGAGATCAACTAACACTGCTGAAGCCACATACCATGAGTTAATGCACCCCTTGAGCCATCTAGTCAATGCAGTACTGTCCACAGCTCCTGCCCCTGCTGGGGGGAGATCAACTAACACTGCTGAAGCCACATACCATGAGTTAATGCACCCCTTGAGCCATCTAGTCAATGCAGTACTGTCCACAGCTCCTGTCCCTGCTGGGGGGAGATCAACTAACACTGCTGAAGCCACATACCATGAGTTAATGCACCCCTTGAGCCATCTAGTCAATGCAGTACTGTCCACAGCTCCTGCCCCTGCTGGGGGGAGATCAACTAACACTGCTGAAGCCACATACCATGAGTTAATGCACCCCTTGAGCCATCTAGTCAATGCAGCACTGTCCACAGCTCCTGCCCCTGCTGGGGGGAGATCAACTAACACTGCTGAAGCCACATACCATGAGTTAATGCACCCCTTGAGCCATCTAGTCAACGCAGTACTGTCCACAGCTCCTGCCCCTGCTGGGGGGAGATCAACTAACACTGCTGAAGCCACATACCATGAGTTAATGCACCCCTTGAGCCATCTAGTCAATGCAGCACTGTCCACAGCTCCTGCCCCTGCTGGGGGGAGATCAACTAACACTGCTGAAGCCACATACCATGAGTTAATGCACCCCTTGAGCCATCTAGTCAATGCAGTACTGTCCACAGCTCCTGCCCCTGCTGGGGGGGGGATCAACTAACACTGCTGAAGCCACATACCATGAGTTAATGCACCCCTTGAGCCATCTAGTCAATGCAGCACTGTCCACAGCTCCTGCCCCTGCTGGGGGGAGATCAACTAACACTGCTGAAGCCACATACCATGAGTTAATGCACCCCTTGAGCCATCTAGTCAACGCAGTACTGTCCACAGCTCCTGCCCCTGCTGGGGGGAGATCAACTAACACTGCTGAAGCCACATACCATGAGTTAATGCACCCCTTGAGCCATCTAGTCAATGCAGCACTGTCCACAGCTCCTGCCCCTGCTGGGGGGGGATCAACTAACACTGCTGAAGCCACATACCATGAGTTAATGCACCCCTTGAGCCATCTAGTCAATGCAGCACTGTCCACAGCTCCTGCCCCTGCTGGGGGGAGATCAACTAACACTGCTGAAGCCACATACCATGAGTTAATGCACCCCTTGAGCCATCTAGTCAATGCAGCACTGTCCACAGCTCCTGCCCCTGCTGGGGGGGGATCAACTAACACTGCTGAAGCCACATACCATGAGTTAATGCACCCCTTGAGCCATCTAGTCAATGCAGCACTGTCCACAGCTCCTGCCCCTGCTGGGGGGGGGATCAACTAACACTGCTGAAGCCACATACCATGAGTTAATGCACCCCTTGAGCCATCTAGTCAATGCAGTACTGTCCACAGCTCCTGTCCCTGCTGGGGGGGGGGGATCAACTAACACTGCTGAAGCCACATACCATGAGTTAATGCACCCCTTGAGCCATCTAGTCAATGCAGCACTGTCCACAGCTCCTGCCCCTGCTGGGGGGGGGATCAACTAACACTGCTGAAGCCACATACCATGAGTTAATGCACCCCTTGAGCCATCTAGTCAATGCAGTACTGTCCACAGCTCCTGTCCCTGCTGGGGGGAGATCAACTAACACTGCTGAAGCCACATACCATGAGTTAATGCACCCCTTGAGCCATCTAGTCAATGCAGTACTGTCCACAGCTCCTGCCCCTGCTGGGGGGGGGATCAACTAACACTGCTGAAGCCACATACCATGAGTTAATGCACCCCTTGAGCCATCTAGTCAATGCAGCACTGTCCACAGCTCCTGCCCCTGCTGGGGGGAGATCAACTAACACTGCTGAAGCCACATACCATGAGTTAATGCACCCCTTGAGCCATCTAGTCAATGCAGTACTGTCCACAGCTCCTGCCCCTGCTGGGGGGAGATCAACTAACATTGCTGAAGCCACATACCATGAGTTAATGCACCCCTTGAGCCATCTAGTCAATGCAGTACTGTCCACAGCTCCTGCCCCTGCTGGGGGGGGGATCAACTAACATTGCTGAAGCCACATACCATGAGTTAATGCACCCCTTGAGCCATCTAGTCAATGCAGCACTGTCCACAGCTCCTGCCCCTGCTGGGGGGGGATCAACTAACACTGCTGAAGCCACATACCATGAGTTAATGCACCCCTTGAGCCATCTAGTCAATGCAGTACTGTCCACAGCTCCTGCCCCTGCTGGGGGGAGATCAACTAACACTGCTGAAGCCACATACCATGAGTTAATGCACCCCTTGAGCCATCTAGTCAATGCAGTACTGTCCACAGCTCCTGCCCCTGCTGGGGGGAGATCAACTAACACTGCTGAAGCCACATACCATGAGTTAATGCACCCCTTGAGCCATCTAGTCAATGCAGTACTGTCCACAGCTCCTGTCCCTGCTGGGGGGAGATCAACTAACACTGCTGAAGCCACATACCATGAGTTAATGCACCCCTTGAGCCATCTAGTCAATGCAGTACTGTCCACAGCTCCTGCCCCTGCTGGGGGGAGATCAACTAACACTGCTGAAGCCACATACCATGAGTTAATGCACCCCTTGAGCCATCTAGTCAATGCAGCACTGTCCACAGCTCCTGCCCCTGCTGGGGGGAGATCAACTAACACTGCTGAAGCCACATACCATGAGTTAATGCACCCCTTGAGCCATCTAGTCAATGCAGCACTGTCCACAGCTCCTGCCCCTGCTGGGGGGAGATCAACTAACACTGCTGAAGCCACATACCATGAGTTAATGCACCCCTTGAGCCATCTAGTCAATGCAGCACTGTCCACAGCTCCTGCCCCTGCTGGGGGGAGATCAACTAACACTGCTGAAGCCACATACCATGAGTTAATGCACCCCTTGAGCCATCTAGTCAATGCAGTACTGTCCACAGCTCCTGCCCCTGCTGGGGGGGGGGATCAACTAACACTGCTGAAGCCACATACCATGAGTTAATGCACCCCTTGAGCCATCTAGTCAATGCAGCACTGTCCACAGCTCCTGCCCCTGCTGGGGGGGGATCAACTAACACTGCTGAAGCCACATACCATGAGTTAATGCACCCCTTGAGCCATCTAGTCAATGCAGTACTGTCCACAGCTCCTGCCCCTGCTGGGGGGGGGATCAACTAACACTGCTGAAGCCACATACCATGAGTTAATGCACCCCTTGAGCCATCTAGTCAATGCAGCACTGTCCACAGCTCCAGCCCCTGCTGGGGGGGGGATCAACTAACACTGCTGAAGCCACATACCATGAGTTAATGCACCCCTTGAGCCATCTAGTCAATGCAGCACTGTCCACAGCTCCTGCCCCTGCTGGGGGGGGGATCAACTAACACTGCTGAAGCCACATACCATGAGTTAATGCACCCCTTGAGCCATCTAGTCAATGCAGTACTGTCCACAGCTCCTGTCCCTGCTGGGGGGAGATCAACTAACACTGCTGAAGCCACATACCATGAGTTAATGCACCCCTTGAGCCATCTAGTCAATGCAGTACTGTCCACAGCTCCTGCCCCTGCTGGGGGGGGGATCAACTAACACTGCTGAAGCCACATACCATGAGTTAATGCACCCCTTGAGCCATCTAGTCAATGCAGCACTGTCCACAGCTCCTGCCCCTGCTGGGGGGAGATCAACTAACACTGCTGAAGCCACATACCATGAGTTAATGCACCCCTTGAGCCATCTAGTCAATGCAGTACTGTCCACAGCTCCTGCCCCTGCTGGGGGGAGATCAACTAACATTGCTGAAGCCACATACCATGAGTTAATGCACCCCTTGAGCCATCTAGTCAATGCAGTACTGTCCACAGCTCCTGCCCCTGCTGGGGGGAGATCAACTAACACTGCTGAAGCCACATACCATGAGTTAATGCACCCCTTGAGCCATCTAGTCAACGCAGTACTGTCCACAGCTCCTGCCCCTGCTGGGGGGAGATCAACTAACACTGCTGAAGCCACATACCATGAGTTAATGCACCCCTTGAGCCATCTAGTCAATGCAGCACTGTCCACAGCTCCTGCCCCTGCTGGGGGGGGATCAACTAACACTGCTGAAGCCACATACCATGAGTTAATGCACCCCTTGAGCCATATAGTCAACGCAGTACTGTCCAAAGCTCCTGCCCCTGCTGGGGGGAGATCAACTAACACTGCTGAAGCCACATACCATGAGTTAATGCACCCCTTGAGCCATCTAGTCAATGCAGTACTGTCCACAGCTCCTGCCCCTGCTGGGGGGAGATCAACTAACACTGCTGAAGCCACATACCATGAGTTAATGCACCCCTTGAGCCATCTAGTCAATGCAGTACTGTCCACAGCTCCTGCCCCTGCTGGGGGGGGGATCAACTAACACTGCTGAAGCCACATACCATGAGTTAATGCACCCCTTGAGCCATCTAGTCAATGCAGTACTGTCCACAGCTCCTGCCCCTGCTGGGGGGAGATCAACTAACACTGCTGAAGCCACATACCATGAGTTAATGCACCCCTTGAGCCATCTAGTCAATGCAGTACTGTCCACAGCTCCTGCCCCTGCTGGGGGGGGGATCAACTAACACTGCTGAAGCCACATACCATGAGTTAATGCACCCCTTGAGCCATCAAGTCAATGCAGTACTGTCCACAGCTCCTGCCCCTGCTGGGGGGAGATCAACTAACACTGCTGAAGCCACATACCATGAGTTAATGCACCCCTTGAGCCATCTAGTCAACGCAGTACTGTCCACAGCTCCTGCCCCTGCTGGGGGGAGATCAACTAACACTGCTGAAGCCACATACCATGAGTTAATGCACCCCTTGAGCCATCAAGTCAATGCAGTACTGTCCACAGCTCCTGCCCCTGCTGGGGGGAGATCAACTAACACTGCTGAAGCCACATACCATGAGTTAATGCACCCCTTGAGCCATCTAGTCAACGCAGCACTGTCCACAGCTCCTGCCCCTGCTGGGGGGAGATCAACTAACACTGCTGAAGCCACATACCATGAGTTAATGCACCCCTTGAGCCATCTAGTCAATGCAGTACTGTCCACAGCTCCTGCCCCTGCTGGGGGGGGGGATCAACTAACACTGCTGAAGCCACATACCATGAGTTAATGCACCCCTTGAGCCATCTAGTCAATGCAGCACTGTCCACAGCTCCTGCCCCTGCTGGGGGGGGATCAACTAACACTGCTGAAGCCACATACCATGAGTTAATGCACCCCTTGAGCCATCTAGTCAATGCAGTACTGTCCACAGCTCCTGCCCCTGCTGGGGGGGGGATCAACTAACACTGCTGAAGCCACATACCATGAGTTAATGCACCCCTTGAGCCATCTAGTCAATGCAGCACTGTCCACAGCTCCAGCCCCTGCTGGGGGGGGATCAACTAACACTGCTGAAGCCACATACCATGAGTTAATGCACCCCTTGAGCCATCTAGTCAATGCAGCACTGTCCACAGCTCCTGCCCCTGCTGGGGGGGGGATCAACTAACACTGCTGAAGCCACATACCATGAGTTAATGCACCCCTTGAGCCATCTAGTCAATGCAGTACTGTCCACAGCTCCTGTCCCTGCTGGGGGGAGATCAACTAACACTGCTGAAGCCACATACCATGAGTTAATGCACCCCTTGAGCCATCTAGTCAATGCAGTACTGTCCACAGCTCCTGCCCCTGCTGGGGGGGGGATCAACTAACACTGCTGAAGCCACATACCATGAGTTAATGCACCCCTTGAGCCATCTAGTCAATGCAGCACTGTCCACAGCTCCTGCCCCTGCTGGGGGGAGATCAACTAACACTGCTGAAGCCACATACCATGAGTTAATGCACCCCTTGAGCCATCTAGTCAATGCAGTACTGTCCACAGCTCCTGCCCCTGCTGGGGGGAGATCAACTAACATTGCTGAAGCCACATACCATGAGTTAATGCACCCCTTGAGCCATCTAGTCAATGCAGTACTGTCCACAGCTCCTGCCCCTGCTGGGGGGAGATCAACTAACACTGCTGAAGCCACATACCATGAGTTAATGCACCCCTTGAGCCATCTAGTCAACGCAGTACTGTCCACAGCTCCTGCCCCTGCTGGGGGGAGATCAACTAACACTGCTGAAGCCACATACCATGAGTTAATGCACCCCTTGAGCCATCTAGTCAATGCAGCACTGTCCACAGCTCCTGCCCCTGCTGGGGGGGGATCAACTAACACTGCTGAAGCCACATACCATGAGTTAATGCACCCCTTGAGCCATATAGTCAACGCAGTACTGTCCAAAGCTCCTGCCCCTGCTGGGGGGAGATCAACTAACACTGCTGAAGCCACATACCATGAGTTAATGCACCCCTTGAGCCATCTAGTCAATGCAGTACTGTCCACAGCTCCTGCCCCTGCTGGGGGGAGATCAACTAACACTGCTGAAGCCACATACCATGAGTTAATGCACCCCTTGAGCCATCTAGTCAATGCAGTACTGTCCACAGCTCCTGCTGGGGGGGGGATCAACTAACACTGCTGAAGCCACATACCATGAGTTAATGCACCCCTTGAGCCATCTAGTCAATGCAGTACTGTCCACAGCTCCTGCCCCTGCTGGGGGGAGATCAACTAACACTGCTGAAGCCACATACCATGAGTTAATGCACCCCTTGAGCCATCTAGTCAATGCAGTACTGTCCACAGCTCCTGCCCCTGCTGGGGGGGGGATCAACTAACACTGCTGAAGCCACATACCATGAGTTAATGCACCCCTTGAGCCATCAAGTCAATGCAGTACTGTCCACAGCTCCTGCCCCTGCTGGGGGGAGATCAACTAACACTGCTGAAGCCACATACCATGAGTTAATGCACCCCTTGAGCCATCTAGTCAACGCAGTACTGTCCACAGCTCCTGCCCCTGCTGGGGGGAGATCAACTAACACTGCTGAAGCCACATACCATGAGTTAATGCACCCCTTGAGCCATCTAGTCAATGCAGCACTGTCCACAGCTCCTGCCCCTGCTGGGGGGGGATCAACTAACACTGCTGAAGCCACATACCATGAGTTAATGCACCCCTTGAGCCATATAGTCAACGCAGTACTGTCCAAAGCTCCTGCCCCTGCTGGGGGGAGATCAACTAACACTGCTGAAGCCACATACCATGAGTTAATGCACCCCTTGAGCCATCTAGTCAATGCAGTACTGTCCACAGCTCCTGCCCCTGCTGGGGGGAGATCAACTAACACTGCTGAAGCCACATACCATGAGTTAATGCACCCCTTGAGCCATCTAGTCAATGCAGTACTGTCCACAGCTCCTGTCCCTGCTGGGGGGAGATCAACTAACACTGCTGAAGCCACATACCATGAGTTAATGCACCCCTTGAGCCATCTAGTCAACGCAGTACTGTCCACAGCTCCTGCCCCTGCTGGGGGGAGATCAACTAACACTGCTGAAGCCACATACCATGAGTTAATGCACCCCTTGAGCCATCTAGTCAATGCAGCACTGTCCACAGCTCCTGCCCCTGCTGGGGGGGGATCAACTAACACTGCTGAAGCCACATACCATGAGTTAATGCACCCCTTGAGCCATATAGTCAACGCAGTACTGTCCAAAGCTCCTGCCCCTGCTGGGGGGAGATCAACTAACACTGCTGAAGCCACATACCATGAGTTAATGCACCCCTTGAGCCATCTAGTCAATGCAGTACTGTCCACAGCTCCTGCCCCTGCTGGGGGGAGATCAACTAACACTGCTGAAGCCACATACCATGAGTTAATGCACCCCTTGAGCCATCTAGTCAATGCAGTACTGTCCACAGCTCCTGTCCCTGCTGGGGGGAGATCAACTAACACTGCTGAAGCCACATACCATGAGTTAATGCACCCCTTGAGCCATCTAGTCAATGCAGTACTGTCCACAGCTCCTGCCCCTGCTGGGGGGGGGGGATCAACTAACACTGCTGAAGCCACATACCATGAGTTAATGCACCCCTTGAGCCATCTAGTCAATGCAGTACTGTCCACAGCTCCTGCCCCTGCTGGGGGGAGATCAACTAACACTGCTGAAGCCACATACCATGAGTTAATGCACCCCTTGAGCCATCTAGTCAATGCAGTACTGTCCACAGCTCCTGCCCCTGCTGGGGGGAGATCAACTAACACTGCTGAAGCCACATACCATGAGTTAATGCACCCCTTGAGCCATCTAGTCAATGCAGTACTGTCCACAGCTCCTGCCCCTGCTGGGGGGAGATCAACTAACACTGCTGAAGCCACATACCATGAGTTAATGCACCCCTTGAGCCATCTAGTCAATGCAGTACTGTCCACAGCTCCTGCCCCTGCTGGGGGGGGGATCAACTAACACTGCTGAAGCCACATACCATGAGTTAATGCACCCCTTGAGCCATCTAGTCAATGCAGTACTGTCCACAGCTCCTGCCCCTGCTGGGGGGAGATCAACTAACACTGCTGAAGCCACATACCATGAGTTAATGCACCCCTTGAGCCATCTAGTCAATGCAGTACTGTCCACAGCTCCTGCCCCTGCTGGGGGGGGGATCAACTAACACTGCTGAAGCCACATACCATGAGTTAATGCACCCCTTGAGCCATCTAGTCAATGCAGTACTGTCCACAGCTCCTGCCCCTGCTGGGGGGAGATCAACTAACACTGCTGAAGCCACATACCATGAGTTAATGCACCCCTTGAGCCATCTAGTCAACGCAGTACTGTCCACAGCTCCTGCCCCTGCTGGGGGGAGATCAACTAACACTGCTGAAGCCACATACCATGAGTTAATGCACCCCTTGAGCCATCTAGTCAATGCAGCACTGTCCACAGCTCCTGCCCCTGCTGGGGGGGGATCAACTAACACTGCTGAAGCCACATACCATGAGTTAATGCACCCCTTGAGCCATATAGTCAACGCAGTACTGTCCAAAGCTCCTGCCCCTGCTGGGGGGAGATCAACTAACACTGCTGAAGCCACATACCATGAGTTAATGCACCCCTTGAGCCATCTAGTCAATGCAGTACTGTCCACAGCTCCTGCCCCTGCTGGGGGGAGATCAACTAACACTGCTGAAGCCACATACCATGAGTTAATGCACCCCTTGAGCCATCTAGTCAATGCAGTACTGTCCACAGCTCCTGTCCCTGCTGGGGGGAGATCAACTAACACTGCTGAAGCCACATACCATGAGTTAATGCACCCCTTGAGCCATCTAGTCAACGCAGTACTGTCCACAGCTCCTGCCCCTGCTGGGGGGAGATCAACTAACACTGCTGAAGCCACATACCATGAGTTAATGCACCCCTTGAGCCATCTAGTCAATGCAGCACTGTCCACAGCTCCTGCCCCTGCTGGGGGGGGATCAACTAACACTGCTGAAGCCACATACCATGAGTTAATGCACCCCTTGAGCCATATAGTCAACGCAGTACTGTCCAAAGCTCCTGCCCCTGCTGGGGGGAGATCAACTAACACTGCTGAAGCCACATACCATGAGTTAATGCACCCCTTGAGCCATCTAGTCAATGCAGTACTGTCCACAGCTCCTGCCCCTGCTGGGGGGAGATCAACTAACACTGCTGAAGCCACATACCATGAGTTAATGCACCCCTTGAGCCATCTAGTCAATGCAGTACTGTCCACAGCTCCTGTCCCTGCTGGGGGGAGATCAACTAACACTGCTGAAGCCACATACCATGAGTTAATGCACCCCTTGAGCCATCTAGTCAATGCAGTACTGTCCACAGCTCCTGCCCCTGCTGGGGGGGGGGATCAACTAACACTGCTGAAGCCACATACCATGAGTTAATGCACCCCTTGAGCCATCTAGTCAATGCAGTACTGTCCACAGCTCCTGCCCCTGCTGGGGGGAGATCAACTAACACTGCTGAAGCCACATACCATGAGTTAATGCACCCCTTGAGCCATCTAGTCAATGCAGTACTGTCCACAGCTCCTGCCCCTGCTGGGGGGAGATCAACTAACACTGCTGAAGCCACATACCATGAGTTAATGCACCCCTTGAGCCATCTAGTCAATGCAGTACTGTCCACAGCTCCTGCCCCTGCTGGGGGGAGATCAACTAACACTGCTGAAGCCACATACCATGAGTTAATGCACCCCTTGAGCCATCTAGTCAATGCAGTACTGTCCACAGCTCCTGTCCCTGCTGGGGGGAGATCAACTAACACTGCTGAAGCCACA
This sequence comes from Pseudopediastrum boryanum, assembly GCA_963556185.1. Taxonomy (NCBI): domain Eukaryota; kingdom Viridiplantae; phylum Chlorophyta; class Chlorophyceae; order Sphaeropleales; family Hydrodictyaceae; genus Pseudopediastrum; species Pseudopediastrum boryanum. The sequence continues at coordinate 512,592 of OY744510.1, read as the reverse complement.
TACCATGAGTTAATGCACCCCTTGAGCCATCTAGTCAATGCAGTACTGTCCACAGCTCCTGCCCCTGCTGGGGGGGGGGGATCAACTAACACTGCTGAAGCCACATACCATGAGTTAATGCACCCCTTGAGCCATCTAGTCAATGCAGTACTGTCCACAGCTCCTGCCCCTGCTGGGGGGAGATCAACTAACACTGCTGAAGCCACATACCATGAGTTAATGCACCCCTTGAGCCATCTAGTCAATGCAGTACTGTCCACAGCTCCTGTCCCTGCTGGGGGGGGATCAACTAACACTGCTGAAGCCACATACCATGAGTTAATGCACCCCTTGAGCCATCTAGTCAATGCAGTACTGTCCACAGCTCCTGCCCCTGCTGGGGGGAGATCAACTAACACTGCTGAAGCCACATACCATGAGTTAATGCACCCCTTGAGCCATCTAGTCAACGCAGTACTGTCCACAGCTCCTGCCCCTGCTGGGGGGAGATCAACTAACACTGCTGAAGCCACATACCATGAGTTAATGCACCCCTTGAGCCATCTAGTCAATGCAGCACTGTCCACAGCTCCTGCCCCTGCTGGGGGGAGATCAACTAACACTGCTGAAGCCACATACCATGAGTTAATGCACCCCTTGAGCCATCTAGTCAATGCAGTACTGTCCACAGCTCCTGCCCCTGCTGGGGGGAGATCAACTAACATTGCTGAAGCCACATACCATGAGTTAATGCACCCCTTGAGCCATCTAGTCAATGCAGTACTGTCCACAGCTCCCGCCCCTGCTGGGGGGGGGATCAACTAACACTGCTGAAGCCACATACCATGAGTTAATGCACCCCTTGAGCCATCTAGTCAACGCAGTACTGTCCACAGCTCCTGCCCCTGCTGGGGGGAGATCAACTAACACTGCTGAAGCCACATACCATGAGTTAATGCACCCCTTGAGCCATCTAGTCAATGCAGTACTGTCCACAGCTCCTGCCCCTGCTGGGGGGAGATCAACTAACACTGCTGAAGCCACATACCATGAGTTAATGCACCCCTTGAGCCATCTAGTCAATGCAGTACTGTCCACAGCTCCTGCCCCTGCTGGGGGGAGATCAACTAACACTGCTGAAGCCACATACCATGAGTTAATGCACCCCTTGAGCCATCTAGTCAATGCAGTACTGTCCACAGCTCCTGCCCCTGCTGGGGGGAGATCAACTAACACTGCTGAAGCCACATACCATGAGTTAATGCACCCCTTGAGCCATCTAGTCAATGCAGTACTGTCCACAGCTCCTGCCCCTGCTGGGGGGAGATCAACTAACACTGCTGAAGCCACATACCATGAGTTAATGCACCCCTTGAGCCATCTAGTCAATGCAGTACTGTCCACAGCTCCTGTCCCTGCTGGGGGGAGATCAACTAACACTGCTGAAGCCACATACCATGAGTTAATGCACCCCTTGAGCCATCTAGTCAATGCAGTACTGTCCACAGCTCCTGCCCCTGCTGGGGGGGGGGATCAACTAACACTGCTGAAGCCACATACCATGAGTTAATGCACCCCTTGAGCCATCTAGTCAATGCAGTACTGTCCACAGCTCCTGCCCCTGCTGGGGGGAGATCAACTAACACTGCTGAAGCCACATACCATGAGTTAATGCACCCCTTGAGCCATCTAGTCAATGCAGTACTGTCCACAGCTCCTGTCCCTGCTGGGGGGGGATCAACTAACACTGCTGAAGCCACATACCATGAGTTAATGCACCCCTTGAGCCATCTAGTCAATGCAGTACTGTCCACAGCTCCTGCCCCTGCTGGGGGGAGATCAACTAACACTGCTGAAGCCACATACCATGAGTTAATGCACCCCTTGAGCCATCTAGTCAACGCAGTACTGTCCACAGCTCCTGCCCCTGCTGGGGGGAGATCAACTAACACTGCTGAAGCCACATACCATGAGTTAATGCACCCCTTGAGCCATCTAGTCAATGCAGCACTGTCCACAGCTCCTGCCCCTGCTGGGGGGAGATCAACTAACACTGCTGAAGCCACATACCATGAGTTAATGCACCCCTTGAGCCATCTAGTCAATGCAGTACTGTCCACAGCTCCTGCCCCTGCTGGGGGGAGATCAACTAACATTGCTGAAGCCACATACCATGAGTTAATGCACCCCTTGAGCCATCTAGTCAATGCAGTACTGTCCACAGCTCCCGCCCCTGCTGGGGGGGGGATCAACTAACACTGCTGAAGCCACATACCATGAGTTAATGCACCCCTTGAGCCGTCTAGTCAACGCAGTACTGTCCACAGCTCCTGCCCCTGCTGGGGGGAGATCAACTAACACTGCTGAAGCCACATACCATGAGTTAATGCACCCCTTGAGCCATCTAGTCAATGCAGTACTGTCCACAGCTCCTGCCCCTGCTGGGGGGAGATCAACTAACACTGCTGAAGCCACATACCATGAGTTAATGCACCCCTTGAGCCATCTAGTCAATGCAGTACTGTCCACAGCTCCTGTCCCTGCTGGGGGGGGATCAACTAACACTGCTGAAGCCACATACCATGAGTTAATGCACCCCTTGAGCCATCTAGTCAATGCAGTACTGTCCACAGCTCCTGCCCCTGCTGGGGGGGGGATCAACTAACACTGCTGAAGCCACATACCATGAGTTAATGCACCCCTTGAGCCATCTAGTCAATGCAGTACTGTCCACAGCTCCTGCCCCTGCTGGGGGGAGATCAACTAACACTGCTGAAGCCACATACCATGAGTTAATGCACCCCTTGAGCCATCTAGTCAATGCAGTACTGTCCACAGCTCCTGTCCCTGCTGGGGGGGGATCAACTAACACTGCTGAAGCCACATACCATGAGTTAATGCACCCCTTGAGCCATCTAGTCAATGCAGTACTGTCCACAGCTCCTGCCCCTGCTGGGGGGAGATCAACTAACACTGCTGAAGCCACATACCATGAGTTAATGCACCCCTTGAGCCATCTAGTCAACGCAGTACTGTCCACAGCTCCTGCCCCTGCTGGGGGGAGATCAACTAACACTGCTGAAGCCACATACCATGAGTTAATGCACCCCTTGAGCCATCTAGTCAATGCAGCACTGTCCACAGCTCCTGCCCCTGCTGGGGGGAGATCAACTAACACTGCTGAAGCCACATACCATGAGTTAATGCACCCCTTGAGCCATCTAGTCAATGCAGTACTGTCCACAGCTCCTGCCCCTGCTGGGGGGAGATCAACTAACATTGCTGAAGCCACATACCATGAGTTAATGCACCCCTTGAGCCATCTAGTCAATGCAGTACTGTCCACAGCTCCCGCCCCTGCTGGGGGGGGGATCAACTAACACTGCTGAAGCCACATACCATGAGTTAATGCACCCCTTGAGCCATCTAGTCAACGCAGTACTGTCCACAGCTCCTGCCCCTGCTGGGGGGAGATCAACTAACACTGCTGAAGCCACATACCATGAGTTAATGCACCCCTTGAGCCATCTAGTCAATGCAGTACTGTCCACAGCTCCTGTCCCTGCTGGGGGGAGATCAACTAACACTGCTGAAGCCACATACCATGAGTTAATGCACCCCTTGAGCCATCTAGTCAATGCAGCACTGTCCACAGCTCCTGCCCCTGCTGGGGGGGGGGATCAACTAACACTGCTGAAGCCACATACCATGAGTTAATGCACCCCTTGAGCCATCTAGTCAATGCAGTACTGTCCACAGCTCCTGCCCCTGCTGGGGGGAGATCAACTAACACTGCTGAAGCCACATACCATGAGTTAATGCACCCCTTGAGCCATCTAGTCAATGCAGCACTGTCCACAGCTCCTGCCCCTGCTGGGGGGGGGATCAACTAACACTGCTGAAGCCACATACCATGAGTTAATGCACCCCTTGAGCCATCTAGTCAATGCAGCACTGTCCACAGCTCCTGCCCCTGCTGGGGGGGGATCAACTAACACTGCTGAAGCCACATACCATGAGTTAATGCACCCCTTGAGCCATCTAGTCAATGCAGCACTGTCCACAGCTCCTGCCCCTGCTGGGGGGAGATCAACTAACACTGCTGAAGCCACATACCATGAGTTAATGCACCCCTTGAGCCATCTAGTCAATGCAGTACTGTCCACAGCTCCTGTCCCTGCTGGGGGGGGATCAACTAACACTGCTGAAGCCACATACCATGAGTTAATGCACCCCTTGAGCCATCTAGTCAATGCAGTACTGTCCACAGCTCCTGCCCCTGCTGGGGGGAGATCAACTAACACTGCTGAAGCCACATACCATGAGTTAATGCACCCCTTGAGCCATCTAGTCAACGCAGTACTGTCCACAGCTCCTGCCCCTGCTGGGGGGAGATCAACTAACACTGCTGAAGCCACATACCATGAGTTAATGCACCCCTTGAGCCATCTAGTCAATGCAGCACTGTCCACAGCTCCTGCCCCTGCTGGGGGGGGATCAACTAACACTGCTGAAGCCACATACCATGAGTTAATGCACCCCTTGAGCCATCTAGTCAATGCAGCACTATCCACAGCTCCTGCCCCTGCTGGGGGGAGATCAACTAACACTGCTGAAGCCACATACCATGAGTTAATGCACCCCTTGAGCCATCTAGTCAATGCAGCACTGTCCACAGCTCCTGCCCCTGCTGGGGGGGATCAACTAACACTGCTGAAGCCACATACCATGAGTTAATGCACCCCTTGAGCCATCTAGTCAATGCAGCACTGTCCACAGCTCCTGCCCCTGCTGGGGGGGGGATCAACTAACACTGCTGAAGCCACATACCATGAGTTAATGCACCCCTTGAGCCATCTAGTCAATGCAGTACTGTCCACAGCTCCTGTCCCTGCTGGGGGGAGATCAACTAACACTGCTGAAGCCACATACCATGAGTTAATGCACCCCTTGAGCCATCTAGTCAATGCAGTACTGTCCACAGCTCCTGCCCCTGCTGGGGGGGGGGGGATCAACTAACACTGCTGAAGCCACATACCATGAGTTAATGCACCCCTTGAGCCATCTAGTCAATGCAGCACTGTCCACAGCTCCTGCCCCTGCTGGGGGGAGATCAACTAACACTGCTGAAGCCACATACCATGAGTTAATGCACCCCTTGAGCCATCTAGTCAACGCAGTACTGTCCACAGCTCCTGCCCCTGCTGGGGGGAGATCAACTAACACTGCTGAAGCCACATACCATGAGTTAATGCACCCCTTGAGCCATCTAGTCAACGCAGTACTGTCCACAGCTCCTGCCCCTGCTGGGGGGAGATCAACTAACACTGCTGAAGCCACATACCATGAGAAAATGCACCACTTGAGCCATCTAGTCAACGCAATAATGTCCACAGCTCCTGCCCCTGCTGGGGGGAGATCAACTAACACTGCTGAAGCC